>CM061551.1:36493386-36673386 GCA_030864225.1 Capsicum baccatum var. pendulum | reverse complement strand
TGATGATTTGTCTTTCTCTTCTTGCACATACAGTAACCTTTTCATGCAACTCTTTGAAGAAAAACCTAACTCATAATTGTAAATACTATATGAAATATAATAGGACAACAACATAAAACGTTAAAACAGAAAAAAAATCTACCGATACCGATTAGGTTTGTATATTTATTTTGTCAGGATTCTTTTCATATATTTAGCGCTCCTCAACTTTTTTCATAGATTTTAGAAGTCTTATTTAATTAATTAGTAAAATTCAAAAATAGTAAAAAGACAACTTTGTCTATTGCAGAGTCTTTCAATAAAGGACAAAAAAAGTTCAAACAACATTTTTAAGATCCTTCACACTTTTAATATATTAGATTAAACTAGATTAATATACGTTTGTTACACGTGTATCATGCATTTTGTATATATATATATACATATATGTGTGTGTGTAACATCTCTCCTACCATAAGAAAAAGGCAAAATGACCTTCTGGATCCTGTACTATGTCGATTTTGTAAGTTGGACACTTTTACTTATATGTTTGTTATCTGGACCCCTGAACCCACTAAAAATCAACATTTTAAACTCTCTATTGGTGAGTGTAACACACTCTCCCCCACGTCAGTTGCCATGTCAGCTGCCACACATGACACGCCTGACACGTCTGCCACGTCATTTAAAAAAAAAATATTACATTAAATTCCAAGTCATTTTTAAAATGCTACATAACAAATTAAATATTAAAATTCATTTCATTAAATAAGAAAAAATTATAAATTGTAGAAAAATTTGAATAATCATGTTTTTATTTTTTCTCACAAATTAAACATCAAATTCATTCCAAATAATTAAAATTCTTCTCCAACTAATTTAAAATTTTAACTACAAATTTATATATACAAACATAATAACTTTTTGATTTTTAAATTTGAATATTTTTAACAAATTCACAAAAAGTTTAACTTTTTTTCAATCAAAATTCACTAATTTTTTTTAATATTCACTATCACTCGCTTTCAATTTAAATTTAAATTGTAATTCCCAAAAAAATAAAAAAAATTTAAATTTAAAAATAAAAATAATTGAATAGAGAGGAAAAATTAAAATAAAAAATAAAAAGTGAACGTATGTGGGGGGAGGGGGGCTGGAAGAGTGTTGGGGTAGGGGTGGGGGCTGGAAGGGGCTAGGGTGGGGCGGGGACGGGGCTGGGAGGGGTATGGGGGATGGGGGTGGGGTGGGTAAGGGCAGGACGGGGCTGGTGAGGTGTGAGGGGGTGAGGACGGGGCTGGGTGGGATGGAGAGGCTGGGGTGGGTGGGATGAGGCTGGGGTAGGGTATGGTAGGTGGGGACGGGTTGGGGTAGGGGTGGGGAAAGGCTGGACGGGTGTTGAGGTGGGGTGAGGAGGCTGGGGGTAGGGTGGGACGGGGCTGGGTAGGGTGTGGGGGTAGGGACTGGCTGGGGTGGGGAGGAAAAAAATATATTTTTATTTTTTAAAATTTTTAAAATACTTTTAAATTATTTTCAAATTTTTAAACATATTTTGAAATTAAAAAAAGATGGAGGGAAAAAAGGACCCTTTTTTATTTTTTTAAATTTTTAAAAAATATTTTAAATTATTTTTAAATTTTTAAATTTAAAAAGATGGAGGAAAAAAAGGGCCCTTTTTAATTTTTTTTTTAAATTTTAATATTTTTTAAAATTATTTTAATGTAAAATTGGCCAAAAATTGACCCCCACTCTCACCTCTGGCGAGTGGCTACACTCTTTTTGTCCTAATCACCATGACCTTGCCACATAGGCAAGGTCAATGGTAAGGGTGCAAAATATTGCATTTTGATGGGTTGAAGGGTCCAGATGACAAATATGTAAGTAGAAGTGTCCAACTTACAAAATTGACATAGTACAGGGGTCCAGAAGGTCATTTTTCCTAAGAAAAAATATTAAAGTCTTAAAATATTAGAGAATGTTTTATTATTAATAAGAAACATTAAACAAAAATGTTTAAAATCATTCCGTAAAGAGTTTTTAAAAATTTATTCCTTATTCAGTTCATTCTATTTTATTTTTCATATAAATTGAAATGAACCAAGTTAATCTATAAATAGTATTTAGTTATTATACTTATTTTCAAAATTTTATTTACTCTTTTTTAATAGAGAATCATTTCTTTTTTCAGGTTTCAACATATTCTTTTTAAAATGAAAATGAAGGTTATTTGAGATGCTGATACATTGTGAACATGTTAGCGTCATTGAGGTTATGCTTTATTAGTGTTAAGGTTAATTTAACAAATTTATGTATTTTTAATTTATGACATGCGTTTATTTATAAAAATGTATTAATAAAACTATTATTAGGCATTAAGTGAGCATGACTAAATAAATTAATGCATACAATAATTTTCGAAACTTTTTGTCCAAATGACAAAAGGGCCAAAAATATATTCCGCGTTTCAATTCATACTATTTTTTTTTTCTCTATAAGCTGCTAAAATTCAAATTAATCTTTAAATAATATTAACTCATTTATAATTATTTTCTAAATACTATAAATATTTTATTTTTAATAGAAAGTTATTTCTTTTCCCAGATTTCAACATTTTTATCAATTTTTTTAAATCAAAATAAAGTGTATTCTAGATGACTATACATCTTCGACATGCTAGTGTCATTGAGGTTATCTTGATTAATGGTAAGGATATTTTAATAAATTTTCACATATTTTTCATAAATTAGGACTATAAAATTTGAAAGTTTTCATTACTTTTTTGAGATTTTGTTTTATTGTGTCACGTAAATTAAGATGAGATGAGATGATAATCATAAATATCCATTTTTTTTTTTGGTTAAAGTATAAAAATAGAAATAAATCTGGGTACAAAGTCAAACAAAAGATAAAGAAATCAAAGATGATCCAAAGCAAATAAAGTAACTAAAATTTACTTATATACATTATTACATAAAAATTTCATATTGGAAAAATAATTACATAAATCCCAAAGTAATTACTAAAATTCCCTCTTTTTTTACTTTCTATCTCCTATTCCTTTTAAATCCAAAATAAGCCGCCTTTTGCTCCTATATTTTACTCCCATTACACATCCGATTTTTTCTTCATTATTGAAATCCATTTTTCACGCCCAAATTCAAGCAACGTGTAATTAGAGGTTACGAATTTGTAAGTTTTCAAGCATTAATTGAACTTACCGATTTTCTTCATTAATTTTTGAAAAAAAAAAGTCAACTTTACCAAATCAGAATATTTTTCGATTCTTTTTTGGTTGCATGTTTTTTTTATAAAATTACTTTCTTTTGCAATCTCATTCTAGTGTGATAGTTCGATTTTTTCATTTTTGTCATATATTACAAGTCAGATCTTTGTATTTTTTATTTATAGTTGCTAGTGCTTAACAAGATAGTATAAAGATTCTCGTTCTAGCTTTAGTTTAGGACTTACTCAATTAGATGCTCAAGAAAAAAATATTTTCGTTGTTGGTTTTGTTCCTGTTTCATTTGATTATGAAGAACCAATTTCGCAGAAAACTGTTTCAAGCACCGAAACGACCCGATAACCATGAAGAAATTGAAGGGAGTGGCCAATTCTAGTTTGAAGAAGTCAGCTTCATAATCGACAAATAAGAAGAAGGTTGATGATTCCGGACAACCACATCTTCCAAAGGAATAGATTTTATATTATTTTATTTAATACCATAAATGGTTAATTATATGTTGATAATCATATTGTAGGATTATACAGTGTGCATATCTTATATAGGTTGTAAGAATAATGTGTTCAGTCAATTCCGTTGTGCATACTTTTTACATTACTTTATTTATCAGGCTAATGTATAATATAAGTATTCTGATTTATATTTCATTATATTATACAATAAGAATTTTTATTACTCCCTTCGTCTGCCCCTATTAAATGATGTTTACATTTTAATTTAAGGAAAAAGTAATTAATGCAAAGGGTAAAACATGAAAAAAAATTGTCTCTTCTTGATTAATGAAAAAAGATAAATAAAATGAAAAATCAAATTAGGAAATTTGGGATAGGTAATTTGGGACGGCGGGAGTACATAGAAGAGGCAGTTTTTGTATTAAGTGGAATTATACATTCTGAATGTCTGAATATTGTATAAGGTTTGAATTATACATTCTGATAGTTTGTAAATAATTCATGTATAAGGTCAATATTTTATATGTATAGTGTGACATTATATATTTTGAAAGATTATATTTTAATGTATAAGTTATAATATATCAGACATTATACATTAGTTATTTTGGAAGACTAATGTATAATATAAGTCTTCCGCTATATATTTTATTATGTTATACATTAAGAAGTTCTTATTACATATAAGAGGCATTTTATTTAATATGTGGTACTATACAGTTAGAAAGTCTTAATATTGTATAAGGTTACATTATACCTCTTGATAAGCTTATAGGTCATACATGTTTAAGATGAATATTTTATATGTATAGCATGACATTATATATTGCTGCAAATTATTTTTTAAAAGTATAAGGTGCCCACATACATATGCAACTGTATGCATACTTAGAGGTTACAGATTCTTTAATATTGTATCAGTTTGCTGCTATCTTTTCTATCTCTTAATTATAGTATGCTTTTATTTTTTCAGGGAATGAAATACCATATTGACAAAGTCCCGGCTCACCCATTGCATATGGGTAGCTTATGTAACCGTGCTTTTGGCGAAGACATAAAGACGTATTTTGGAGAAGATGTTTTTGGGGCATTTAAAAATATAATTTTGGGAGTATTTCTCGATATGCTCCAGTGTAACTTGATAGGGCAAATATCAAAATGTCTCCTGATGCTAGAAATCCAGCAGTATAATAAGGATGAGATTCATGTGTGGGTACAAGGGGATATCCTGAAATTTATGATGCTTGAGTTTTCCATTATTATCGGTCTTAAATGTACCGGTAATATTGATGAGTATATGTATACTTCATCACTAAAATCATCTTTGAGGTCGAAGTATTTTCCCAACACTATAGCTGGAATACCTAGGTCAAAACTGATACAATGTGTGAAGATGGGAAACTTTGATAACTCTGAAGATGCGTTGAACCTTGTGATAATATACTTTGTTCATGCATTACTGTTTTCTCAGCATCGTAAATGACCCATCATTTTATCCCACTTCCAGATGGTTGAGGATGGTCGGCACAGACACTTTTCATGAGGAAAGATTACATTTGACAAGTTGATGAACTCTTGGAGGCAGGATTTCTTTATCGCAAAGCAGTTATATTATTTGGGTGGAATGCTACACGTACTCAATGTTTGGATGTTTGAGTGCTGCTCTGAGGTTGATAAAAAAACTATTGTCCTTCAGAGAAACATCATCCCAAGAATATTCAATTGGTATGTGGAGTGTACCATGCCTATGTATAAGTCTTTTATGGCTGGCATGTTCAGTAAGGTAATTGTATAACCTTTTAATTATTTTCTTTTTCAGTTCAATTGCTTCAATTTCCAATATTTCATTTTGAAATTCGCTTTTTTAGTTTTCTCACAAGAATTTAAAACCTACAAGTGAAGAAGTTCAGAGGTTGGATTTGTCTTTTACTGAAGATTTTGAAATATGTGATCGAATTCCAACATCTGTTGCTTCCACATCTGCTGATCAAAAGTTGAAAAGGTCAGCTGATGAACATCAACTGCATGTTGTTATTGTAGCTGAAAATTTTGATGATTTTCAGCACTATACCACCACGGAAAGTTCTAATTAGGGGTGGTTTATCTTCACCTTTATCATCTGAACAAGCATTGAAGAGAAGAAAGACTGTTATATTTTAGGAAGAAAGTCCAGGGGTGAAGGATGACGAGAAAGCTACACATGCTCGTTCAGTACGTCATGTATCAGATTTTTTTTCTAAAAATCAAGAGGATTCAACAGATAAGGCATCAAATCAATTTGAACATGATCAGTAAGGACAATTTGGTGTGTCTCCTGAGTGTGACCAAGTCAGTTTGTTCCTTCATCTACCACAACGCCTGAAGGGACTTCTAAGTTAACTTTAGACATTGAGGAGATAAAGACTTACATCAACTACTATGTAAGTTAACCTTCTTATTGATAATTTTATTTTAAAAGATTGAGTTGTTTATAATATTATATTTTTTCTATACGTTATAAGGTTGATACAAATATTGTTGATCTGGTAATAGTAATACCCAATATACCTACTGAGGTCGTTAAAGCTTTAAAGAAACAAAAAAAAATAAGAATCACCGGTATAAAACTTTTTAAATTCTATTTTATATTACTTTGATGAAATGTTCATACATGCACATTGTTATTATATATAGGGTGACAAAATGATTGATAAGGAACAAGGTCGCGAAGAAGAATCAAAAAATTGGACAGTCCGTCTATGGAGGATTTGTCGGTATTTTTTTGTCAATCGGGTTGGTTTGTTACTATAAGACTGTCTATCTACCTTATGTAAACCTATTTTTTTCTGTTATTAAATAGCATGAAGATGAGGCCAAGGTCCACTGACTGAAATCACAAATGATGATCCAGTTACAATTCAACCTGTGGACACAAATATTCAAGCATGTGTCAACACAAATACTGAATGTACAATAATAACTGATGTTCAAAGTGATCAAAAGGTATTTTGAATAAATATTATGTATATAAATATTAAGTATTACTAATTGTGTATAGATATGTGTGTGAATAAACTTATATGTATATTGGATATGTATAATTAGTTATGTAATACTATGGATGAATCACCTTATATATATATAACTGTTATGTGTTACCACTTGTGTTTTGTTATGTATGATTCACCTTATTGTAACGCCCCGAAATAATATTCTGAGATGCCACACGATTCCCAAGGCTACATATAGCTTCGCTAACACTTTAAGCCAAAACACTACCCTTGGGTTCCAACACAACAACATACACGCTACGCTAAGGATATATATATATAAGTACATATCATATCACATCGCATATGGCATGGAATATCGTTAGACTTTACATATATGGAATGTCTATACACAAACCAACCCAAAAATACACTAGTCTGGTATAGCCTCTATACAGCAAAATCAATGAGCCATTAAGACAAACCCCCAACTTTCTCAATAGACCAAAGGGATCACAAAACAACAGCACCAAAACTAGCAACTTGGTACTCGAACCATGAGGACTCACCACTAAAGAAACATAGATGCGGCACTCAGATATCATTGTCTCGGCTGCGGCTGAGTACCTGAACCTATATCATGGTAAGAATGTAGCCCATATAGAAATATGTGGGTCAGCATAAGATATGTACTGAGGATGTGGGGGCGCATGCAAAATATAAATAATATCATAAATTTTGTAAAAATGTACATACGGACCATAATGACTCACCTGGATTGAGTGACATTGAATCATGCAACTCATAACATCTTAGATAGGAAATGTAGGAGAAAAAACTCATAAATCATTATAGATCATCATAGGCAACTTGACTTACCACATCAAAACTCGGAGTGACTCGGTATTTCAATAAATATGAGTCTTATGGACAGGGGAGTTTCCTATAACCGACAACCCCACGTGATCTATGTGGAATACCAACGTTTGAAATCCCCGTTGGCGGAAGCGTCATACTTTTTGCCAGGGAGTACAACCTTAAAATTGCAATAATCACAATTGGGCTCTTTGGCCAGTAATATCATCATCAAACAACCCTATGGTGGCACATAGGTTTGGGGAAATACCAAATTTCCCTCTCGATGCTAAGTACTACTCCCCGACAAACTCACAATGCATTAGGAAATCCACCACAACATCACAAGGGTCCATCATAAAGACCGAATCAAATCTCTTTCTCATTTATTAAATCATATCAATTTGTGGATTCCTAACTCAACACATTTTAGCTCAAAACATTTTAATCTTCCTCAACATCAACAAGGTATCAATGCATTGAACCATAACCGACTTGATATTTGGACAAGGATATGAAGACTCAATACATAATATTTTCAACAATTTAACTCATCAAAACCATCGAAAAATACCAAGACTCATTGCTACTTCAATATCAACATTTCTCAATTTGCCATCCAAATCTCATTTAAAGGTACTTGAGACATCAACCCATAGTAGGGATATAGAATTTCCAATATCAATTATAAATTCATAATAAAAAAATAGTGGAATGATAGTTATAAATCAAGGCTTAACAAATTAAATCATCATACTCTCATAATCAAATACTTTTTGGACATAATTCCATCTCAACATCATACATATATCTGATGACATAATCCCATAGTTCATGGACAATAATATAAGATATAAAACCATATTTTCAATTCATGGTAAAACATGTAAAAAATCTCATGTCAATGTAATTCAATAAAAATACCAGGCACAAGATCGAAAGGATAATCTTGTTCAAAGCCCCACATACTTAAAAATAGAAGATGAATATAAACTTCCGACTCCATAACTTTATTCACAAAAATAAAGGTGCTTCTCGAAGCCCTTAACATGATCAACTCGAATCCCAAATCAATTTAAAATTTCTATGGTTCAATCAAGAGACATAGAAGGATAAAATTTGGAGTAGTAGGGTTGGGGTTTGAGCCTTAGGAAATTTTAGAGAAAAATAAGCTATTGAATGCTCTTAATGGACTTAAATCCATGGTTTATCTGGATGGATTGGATTGGGAATGACCAAAATACCCTTAAAAATCAAATAATGTCAAATCTGTCCTTTGGTGGACTATTTTGATACGCTGAAGTAGATCGATCATAACGTTTTTCTCCAATGGCCAAATTGGATGAAACCAATTTCATTGGAAAGAGGACTTTCAAAGATTTCTGTTGATATATAGTAGCTCACCCAGATCATTATGTACAAAGAGTTATAATCATTTGAACTTGACCCTAAAATTCGCCTGGCCTCAGTATTTTTTCCTGCACATTTACTGTTCACCACTATTCACGATTACATCAAAATGATTATAACTCATCGCTCGAGTGTCCGTTTTGGATGATCCACATATAGTTTGAAAGCTTATTCAATGATCTATGCAATGACGGGTCGCATATCTAGAAATTCCATACATAAAAATTATTAATCACGATAAAGAATAGAATTCAACACATTTTCGTTCGAGATCTTAACGAAATTTTTTTTTCCAGGGCATCACACTTATACATATATAGGTTATTTATAATTACATTTATATATTCATATGTTATATTTATTCATAACATATCCATATCCGTGCAAGTAGGATAATGTCAGTGGCATAATAACAGATTCAGTTCAAGACGTTGTTGATGCAACCTTATTTGGGTTGTCAAACCCTTCAAATACAAATCCATTGGATGTTGTTACTCCAAATACAATGACTGAGAGCCAATGGACGCTTCCTGTAACGCCTCATAAAATCCTCTTCAAGTCTGAGCCTTAGAGCGTATTTGGTAAAGTAAAAAATCCAAGTCTAAATATTTCAGAAATATCTTCCCAAGTATGAAATACTTTAAACCATGTGGGAATATATTTGAGCATGAATTAAGATCATAAAGGTCCCCTAACTCAAGGATGAGTTGAAAGCTTTTCTATCGTTCAAGTTTCAGTGAGCATCAAAACTTTGATCAAATTTAATCAATCATAAATATTTGTATATATCAAATTAGAGGATTTAATATATATCAACTGAAATATATTTTAATTATCTTTCCAACGATACCAATTTTATCAAATACTGATATCGGAGCAAAAAGTTATGCCCATTTTACTCCAGCATGTCTGGCTAGAAAACTGGTGACGACAATTGTGACAAGCCGTCATGCCCGTGATGGACTATCACCAATGTCGTCAGTCCTGGGAAGATTTCTGACCCTAGTGACAATATTTTGTGACAAGCTGTCATGCCTGTGGTGGCCTATCACCAATGTCATCAACCTTAACCAGAAACTCAAAATTTTACCCTTATGTGACGATAATTCGTGATGGCCTATCACCAACTTGATGGCTTATCACGGATGTCGTCAGCTTTTTTTTTAGCAATTTAAGGACATTTTTTCAAGGGTATTATGGTCTTTTCTCATCTTTTAGAGGTCTCTATAAATATGAGGAACCCCATCCAAACCTTAATTTCATCATTTACTCTTCCAATTCTCTTAAGAGAAAATATCTAGGGTTTGAACTCAAGAACCCTAATATTTCAAAAATTCATCCATAATTCTTCAAGATTTCTTCAAGAATTAAGTTTCTCATAGTGTGGGCTTTGAGAATTATTTATTACAAGTGCGGATAGAGTCTCAAGTATTAGAATTCATTCAATTTCAAAGATTAAGGTATGTAGATGTTGATTCTTGGGTCCTTTCATCCAAGAAGATCAAGAACCCTCTTTAAAACTTAAAGATTTTTATGTTTATGAGTTGTTAATGATTTGTATGAGTGAGATTGATGTTCAATGTGATGTTTGTGATAGACCTTCTTGAAGTTGTTTTCTATGTGATGTGTTCATGACTTTTGGGTATAGAAATGGTTGAATAAGCGAAGCATGTCCCCCATAGGTTTGATAAAGAACTTAGGTGAATCATAAGGGCCATTATAGTATGTTGAATAGGAAACCCCAAATTGTGAGCTATTCCATGCATGCCTAGTGTTTGATATAATTCCATATCAAATGAATTGTGCCACAATAGTATAGAAATTCTCAAATAAGTATGAACCCATGCATGTCTAGTGTTTTGTTGAATGGCCTTAGTAAATAAGTGGGGATGTGATAGTAGTAAATTCTCTAATTATGTGCTCTTTGATATATGCTAAGCTTTTAATACATGTCAAGTGGTTAGCAAGTAATTTGTGACATGATAGTATGAAGTTTCCCGAAATCATGTGATATCCAAACACTTGTCAAGACTGATATAGGTATGAAATAGTTGAGGTTAAACCTTTTTGAATGGAGTATGATCTAGTAGCATGTTTCTCCTACGTTATTATATGATTATGATTCCAATATGCCTAAAGTGACCTCTTGGCGACTGTGATGATGAATAGACGTTTGTGATCCTTAAATTCTTGAGGTGATGTCTTAATAATTATGGGAATGAACATATGACATGATTCTTAATCACTTGTGAAGATGCTTTGATGCTTGTGATGATGAACGAATGCTTGTGATGATGAATGAATATTGTGGTAATGACTAGTCAAGAATGATTATGCTTTACTTTTATGTTATCGAGTCATGGGGATATTTATACCCAATAATAGAGCTGTTGTCTAGAGCCCGTGTTAGTTTCTCAATAATTTTAGTCAAGCCATGATTCTCAGAACTCAGTGAACTATAGAACTCTGTATCCTCAAACAAGTGAAAAACTTAAGAAAGCTCAGTAATCTCAGTTATCTTTGTAATCTCTGTATCGCTAGTAATCTAGCCTCAGTCCTATAATCATCTCAGATCTAATAGTATTCAAGTGATTCAATTCTAATGTCAGAAGAGATTCAAGTAATCTATTCAAGCTCTGTATTGTCAGTCAGATACTATGATTCGATACCTTTTCCGTCAGATACGAAACTAAGTAATCTCAGCATAACTCAGTCAAATCTTTTGAAAAACATGATCAGTATCAAATTTAGTTCAGTTGTGTTCAGTTAAGATTTTATTTCAGAGTCTTTCAATTGGGAGTAGAAACTAGCACCGAGCGAGGAAAGGGATGGTGACTTCCCATCAGAGAGGTCGAGTCACTACAAGGAATCCCTGAACATCAGAACTGCGTAGCTAGCGTAGGGTGCAGGAGTCCCCATCAGTAGAGGCTGTCACCATCAGAAAGGTTTGACTATTATATTGCCTCAGGCCGAATTTTTGCGAGGGTCATCTCATCAGAGAGGCTTGACCAAAGAGGTCTTTACCCATGGCATGGTATTGATACCCTTTCAGCTGAGGTTACAGGTTGGACCCCACCTGTGGTAGGTTGCGGCATGCCGATTAAGTAACTACTTCCCACAGTTGTAGTTTCAATATCAATCTTCAAAAATCAGGACTGTGTGGTATGGTCATCTATCTCAGTGAGGAATTTAGATAGTTCTATTGATTCATGGACCATCCCGTCAGATAGGCTTGGCATCATATACAGATTCTCATTATCATATCTAGAGATCTCCCGTCAGATAGGCTTAATCTCTATCTCAGATTCTATTGAGTATTTTTGTTGTCCGATTCGGACATAATCATACTTTTTATCATTAATAATCACTTCCGAAATAATCTGTTAGAGAAGTTGATCTCTAATCCTGTCAGTCGAAAGCAGTAAGCTTAGAATTTAGTCCTTGTTATGAGTACGTCTAGACTCTCAGTTATCAGTATCAGATGAGTCAGTGATTCAGTATCTTAGTATCAGTAGTGAGTTCAGTCTACAATAAAGTGGTATCCAAGTTTTAGTATCTGGAGTTGTGATGATTGTGTTCATAGTCTGTGCATTCATATATGTGTTCTCATGCATCATCTTTATGATTATTCAATTTAGATATTGTGAATGCATAAGCCCTTGCATTAGCCTACTTCATCTACATACTCGGTACATTCCTGTACTGACGCATTTGCGCTATGGTGTTTTATTTGACACCATAGGTTCAGAGGTACAGGATCCACATTATCCTTAGCAGTTTTGTCCCAGTCAACAGCAATAATAGTGAGTCCTCTTCTTTTGAGAACGAATCTCATTTATTATTAGTGCTTCAGACTTTGTTTATTTTCAGTTGACGGAGTTAGTTGGGGACCTTTCCCATTAACTCCATAGTCCAGATAGTTTAGAGACTTTTCAGATGGATGTATTAGTATTCAATTTTCTGTATTATGAGTATTCATAGATGTGTTGAACCTTATGGCTAGTTTCCAAATTTATTTTAGATATTATACAGTGTACAGTACAAATAGCAATAAAGGGTTAGCTTGTGGTCCTTCGGGGTTACTCGGAATAGGATCTCGGGGCATCACAAACTTGGTATCAGAGCCTAAGGTTCAAGAGTGTCCTAGGGAGTCTGAAAAGCCGCATCTAGTAGAGTATTGAGCATGGGTGTGTAGCGCGCCACATTTATGTACAAGAGGCTACATGATGTTCTTAGGAGTAGTTTCCCTTCTTTCAGTGATCATTTCGTGCGAGTGAGCATGAGCTCAAATTGGTTCTCAGTCTAATCTACTTGTTTCTTCCAATTATAAAGTATGCCTTCTCCCAGAGATTTTGTCCGTGGGTTGATGATCAACCCTCACAGCCAGTAGATCCTGTGAATGAGAGTGTGTTACATATAGAGTTTTGGGTAGCTTTTTAGGCACTAGACCAAGATGTGACTAGTGTTCAGGGTAATCGTCAGGCTGCAGCACCACTTCAGCAAGATAGGGACTCAGCCGCAGCCATAATCAAAAGTTTCATGAAAATAAACCCACCCAAATTATTTGGGTCAGTAGTAGGTGATGACCCGTAGCTTTATCTAGAGGAGGTGAATAAGATCACCCAGATTATGTGTGTTTCTAAGAAGGAGGGTATTGAGTTAGCATCTTATAGGTTTAAGGATGTTGCTTATGATTGGGTAGTGATGTGGGAAAGAGTAGAGGGGAGAATGCAGCTCCTATGACATGGCTAGAGTTCAAAGTACCTTTCTAGATAGGTTTTTCCTACTAGAGATGAGAGAGGCTAAGGTAGAAGAGTTCATGAACCTAATTCAAGGTTCCATGACCATGAAAGAGTATTGTCTTAAGTTTAACCAATTAGCTAAGTATGCTCCTTACTTGATAGCTGACCCTAGAGCGAGTATGAGTAAGTTTGTAACTGGTGTATCCGGGTTAGTATTGAAAGAGTGTAGAGCTACTATGCCTTATAGAGATAAGAACCTTGCTAGACTGGTGATGCATGAGCAATAGATTAAGGCAGATAAGATAAAGGAAAGAGAGAGAGTGAGTAAGAGAGCCAAGACAGGTAGTTGTGGTTTCTTGCAGTCAGGGTCTCAAGGTGGTAGTAGTTCTCAGTATGGTTGGAGATTTTTAGTTCCAGCTCCATATTCAGCTAGTGTACCCGCACCTGTGTTTGGGGGTGTTAGATCTGAGGGAGCGCCAAGCTCCAAAGCCTAGAGCAGTACTAGTGGTATTCGTACCCATCTGCATTGTGGAGAGTATGGCAGGTGCCACTAAGGTATGTGTAGAGCCGATAGCGATGTGTGTTTTGATTATAGTGAGCCAGGACATAGAATACAAGAATGTAGGGTGCTGACTCAAAGGGGTAGACTCTGTGCGTTTCAGGCTCACTTTGATCGGGAAAGATCCCCTGAAATAGACTCGGGTATGTTATGATCCCTTCATCTTTATGAAGTGAATTGATAGATCCTTTGCTCCTATTTTTAGCTTATACGTTAGCATGAGTCATGCATGAGTTTCAAATCTTGATCAGTCAATCATGACCCAGTCTGTAGGTGCCCCGCGCACTGCCCCTGTATTTCAGCGAAGTGTGTTTAGAAGGACATAAAGTACCAAGGGGGAGATACCCTATAGTATTATAATGTTGCATGCCATTAGATTTATCCTGATGTATGTTCAGATTTTCTTTGTGAAGTTAGTAGCAGTCGTTATTGCATTGTCAAGTCGTGCTTTCGAAAGTCAGCTTAGCTGGACATTCATTCATTAGATATGCGCATTTAGTAGAAATAAGTTTAGCTTGTCAGTGTGTGATAAGTCATCCATTCTTGAGATCATCCCAGTTATGATTCCATGCATCAGATAGACATGAGTGCTATGAGAATTCATCTATGAGTAGATTCAGTCGAGTATTACATGCTCCAGATATAAATCATGCCCAGTAGGAGCACTCTATATGTCAGTGGTTCCAGTTGCGTAAGCATGCCTTAAAATATTTCCATTTCTTGAGTAGGTTCTATTGATCCATATTATCATTTAATCAAGCGATATTCGAGGATGAATGTTCCCAAGGGGGATATAATGTAATTCCCCACAAAATCCTCTTCCAGTTTGAGCCTTAGAGTGTATTTGGTAAAGCAAACAATTCGAGTCTAAATATTTCAAAAATATATTCCCAAGTTTGAAATACTTTGCACCATGTGGGAATCTATTTGAGCATGAATTAAGATCATAGAGGTCCCCTAACTCAAGGACGAGTTGAAAGCTTTCCTATCGTTCAAGTTTTAGTGAGCATCAAAACTTTGGTCAACTTAAATCAATCATAAATCTTTGTATATATCGAATTAGAGGACCTACTATATATCAAATGAAATATATTTGAATTATCTTTCCAACGATATCAATTTCGTCAAAAACCAATATCGAAGGAAAGAGTTATGCCTATTTTACTTCAGCATATTTGGCTAGGAAACTGGTGATGACAATTGTGACAAGCCGTCACACCCATGTCGGCCTATCACCAATTTTGTCAGACCTGGGCATATTTCTGACCCTGGTGATGACATTTTGTGACAAGCCATCACACCCGTGATGGCCTATCACCAATGTCATCAACCTTAACCAGAAACTCAAAATTTTACCCTTTTGTGATGGCCTATCACCAACTTGACGGCTTATCACGGATGTCGTCAGCTATTTTTTTCAGCAATTTAAGGACATTTTTGCAAGGGTATTTTGGTCTTTTCCAATAATTTGGAGGTCTCTATAAATATGAGGAACCCCATCCAAACCCCAATTTCATCATTTACTCTTCTAATTCTCTTAAGAGAAAATATCTAGGGTTTCAACTCAAGAACCTTAATCTTCCAAAAATTTATTCATAATTCTTCAAGATTTCTTCAAGAATAAAATTCCTCATAGTGTGGTCTTCGAGAATTATTTATTACAAATGCAGATAGAGTCTCAAGCATTAGAATTCATTCAATTTCAAAGATTAAGGTATGTAGATGTTGATTCTAGGGTCCCTTTCATCCAAGAAGCTAAAGAACCCTTTTAAAACTCAAAGATTTTTATGTTTACGAGTTGTTAATGATTTGTATGAGTGAGATTGATGTTCAATATGATGTTTGTGATAGACCTTCTTGAAGTTATTGTCTATGTGATGTGTTCATGACTTTTGGGTGTAGAAATGGTTGAATAAGCGAAGCATGTCCCCCACAGGTTTGATAAAGATCTTAGGTGAAGCATAAGGGCCATTATAGTATGTTGAATAGGAAACCCCAAATTGTGAGCTATTCCATGCATGCCTAGTGTTTAATAAAATGCCTTAGAAAATGAATTATGCCACAATAGTATGGAAATTCCCAAATAAGTGTGAACCCGTGCATGTCTAGTGTTTTGTTGAAGGACCTTAGTGAACAAGTGGGGATATGATAGTAGTAAATTCCCCAATTATGTTCTCTTTGATATATGCTAAGCTTTTAATACATGTCAAGTGGTTAGCAAGTTGTGACATGATAGTATGAAGTTTCCTAAAATTATGTGATATCCAAACACATGTCAAGACAGATATAGGTATGAAATAGTTAAGGTAAAACCTTGTTGAATAGAGTATGATCTAGTATCATGTTTCCCCTATGTTATTATATGATTGTGATTTTGATATGCCTAAAGTGACCCATTGCCGACTGTGATGACGAATAGATGTTTGTGATCCTTAAATGCTTAAGGTGATATCTTAATGATTGTGGGAATGAACATATGACATGATTCTTAATTACTTGTGAAGATTCTTTAATGCTTATGATGATGAATGAATGATTGGGGTGATGACTAGTCAAGAATGATTAAGCTTTACATTTATGTTATCGAGTCCTGGAGGTATTTATACCCAATAATAGAGCTGTTGTCTAGAGCTCGTGTCAGTTTTTTGATAATTTCAGTCGAGCCATAATTCTCATAACTCAGTGAACTATAGAACTCTGTATCCTCAAAGAAGTGCAGAACTTAAGAAAGCTCAGTTATCTCTATAATCTCTGTATCGCTAGTAATCTAGCCTCAGTCCTTAAATCATCTCAGATCTAATAGTATTCAAGTGATTCAATTCTAATCTTAGAAGTGATTCGGGTAATCTATTCAAGCTCCGTATCATCAGTCAGATACTATGATTTGATACTTTTTTCGTCATATATGGAACTAAGTAATCTCAGCGTAACTCAGTCAGATCTTTTGAGAAATATGATTAGTGTCAGATTCAATTCAGTTATGTTCAGTTAAGATTTCAGTTTAGAATCTTTCAATTAGGATTAGAAACTAGCACCGAGCAAGGAAAGAGATGGCGGATCCCCGTCAGAGAGGCCAAGTCACTAGGAGAAATCCCTGAACTCCAGAACAATGTAGCCAACACAGGATGTAGGAGTCCCCATCAGTAAAGTTTGTCACCGTCAGAGAGGTTTGACTATTATATTATCTCACGCTGACTTTCTGCGAGGGTCATCTCGTCAGAGAGGCTTGACCAGAGAGGTCTTTACCCGTGGCATGGTATTGACACCTTACAGCTGGTGTTACAGGTTGAACCCCACCTGTGGTAGTTTGGGGCATATCATTTAAGTAACTACTTCCCACATTTGTAATTTCAGTATTAATCTTTAGAAATTAGGAATGTGTGGTACAGTTATCTATCTCAATGAGGAATTTAGATAGTTCCATTGATTCATGGACCTTCCCATCAGATAAGCTTGGTTTTATATATTGATTCTTATTATCATATATAGAGATCTCCCGTCAAATAGGCTTGATCTCCATCTCAGATTCTGCTGAGTATTTTTGTTGTCAGATTCAGACATAATCATACTTTTTATCATTAATAATCGCTTTCAGAATAATCTGTTAGAAAATTTGATCTCTAATCCTTCGAAAGCAGTAAGCTTAGAATTTAGTCCTTGATGTAAGTACGTCCAGACTCTCAGTTATCAGTCTCAGATGAGTCAGTGATTCAGTATCTCAGTGTTATAGTGAGTTCAGTCTACTGTAAAGTGGTATCCGAGTTTTTGTATTTAGAGTTTCGATGATTGTGTTTGGGGTTTGTACATTCATATATGTGTTCTCATGCGGCATCTTAATGATTATTCAGTTTAGATATTGTGTATGCATGAGCCCATGCATTAACCTACCTCGTCTACATACTTGGTACATTTCTGTACTAACGCATTTGTGCTATGGTGTTTTATTTGATACCATAAGTTCAGAGGCACAGGATCCAAAGTATCCTTAGCAGTTCAGTCCCAGTCAGTAGCAGTAGCAGTGAGTCCTCTTATTTCGAGGACGAATCTCAGTTTATTATTATTGCTTCAGACTTTAATTATTTTTAGTTGATGGAGTTAGTTGGGGACCTATCCCATCAACTCTACAATCTAGATAGTTTAGAGGTTTTTTAGACGGATGTACTAGTATTCAGTTTTCTATATTATGAGTACTCATAGATGTGTTGAACCTTATGGCTAGTTTCCATATTTATTTTAGATATTATGCAGTGTACAGATACAGATATCAGTAAAGGGTTAGCTTGTGGTCCTTTGGGGTCATAAGCACCGTATGACATCTCGGGATGGGATCTCGAGGCGTTATACTTCCCAACAATTAGTTTCCACCTGATTTCCCAAATGCTCAAGTTTGGAAGGGTGAAGCCAAAAAAGCACCAATAAAAAGAGATCGAAAGAAGTCAAGGATTTTTAGGTCAATGCACGTAACAAAATTTGGTTCAAGCACTAAGGATGAGGGCAATTCTGATAATGAAGAGAAGCAGAAGTATGCTTTTGATGTTTGTTCCATTTTGTGAAGAGTTGCCTAATGAATTGATGTTGGATTACTCTCAACGGCTTTTCGTAGGGTTATTGAAATATCATGTTGGCATGTAAGTGATTTGAATTCTTTTTTATTTTTTTTAAAATACTACATCAACATAAATTTTTGTGATACTTATACCTTGTTAATTGTGCAGGAAACAAACCGACAATCACTATCTAAAAAATAGTTTAGGACTAGGTTTTCCATAGTTGGACTTCGTCATTGCACAACCACAGTCAAAGAATTGATTCTACTTGATGTCGCAACCTAAAATATGCTGGAACAATATGGTAAATTAAACTAACTTTCTTCCATATCATACATGTTATTGTTAAAACTTAACTGTAATACCATATCATACATGTTGTTATCATTTGAAACTGAATTTATTTTTAGAATCTGCAGTAAAATCTTGCATCATACATAGAAAATAATGTATAGTACTTAAGTAAAATCTGAAGTAATAATACTGAAGTAAAATGATGTAGAATCTGCAGTAAAATCTTATGTATAATACTGAAGTAAATGATGTCAAATCTGCATTAGTTTATTACATAGAAGAGGTAGTAAAATCTTATGTATTCAACTGAAGTACAATACCTTATGTATTAAATATAACAACTTCTCCAAAGTATATAACATGTGGAATTTGTAGTAAAATATTATGCATTAAATTGAAGTATAATACCTTATTACAAAATGGGAATAATATATTCAACATGTGTCTCATATATTTAAAGTTATGTATAACATATTATCATACATGTAGCACCAGTTATTGTTAGAAACTTAACTATAATACCATATTATACATGTTGTTTTTGTTATAAACTGGAGTTATTTTTAGAATATATGATAAACTCTTAGATAATACATAGAAAATGATGTATAATACTGAATTAAAATTTGAAGTAATAATACTGATGTAAAATGATGTAGAATTTGCAGTTGAGTCTTTAATCATATATAAAAAATAATGTATAATATATTATCATACATGTAGTACTAGCAATTCATACATTAATGTGATAAAATTATTACCTAATAGAGATTGAAGTATAGGCTATATTGTTTCATCATTTTTTATCTTTTACCCTGTTTGCACATGTAGAATTTAGATGTTATCTTCTACCACTTGATAAAGAAATCGAAGCTGCAGCTGTGTGATAATTATAGATATACAAAAACCAGTTACTTCTTCAAAATATATATTGAGAAGACATATAGTTGATATTATCCAGATTCTCCATACGTTCAGACATATACACAAGAACACTATGCAGAATCATATGTTGTGGCTAAGAATAAAGATTCAATTACAAACATAATTAATGGACTTTATATTCCTGCTGAATTACGGTGGCATATGGTTGATGAGGTTTATGTTCTAGTAAACTGTGGTAAAGAATTTCATTGAGTGTTGGCTGTAATTATGTTGAAGAAGAGAGTAATACGTTTCTACAACTCATTATCAAGTAAAAGAAAAAGGGAACCACCAAATGAACTACAAAAGTTGGCAGTGATGCTGCCTACTTACTTGTCAGACAGTGGTTTTTTAAAAAGATAGAACGAACTGACTTGGCATCACTGGAAGCGTACAAATAAAAGCTTGGTCAACGTACTCAACTTATCAATCAAAACCCATTTGATATTGACTACGTTCAAAATATACCACAACAAGTGTCTGATAGTTTGTAAATAATTTTGATTTATATTTTTTGTACGTGTATAATCATGTTATAATTATTTAATGACCTATTATTTCATAATTTTTTTTCAAATCAGAGACTGTGGCGTCTTTGTGGCTGGATATGCAGAAATATTAAAAGAAGGACTAGAAGTTTATTCATGTGGTTTTGATGCTGAAAGTCAATGTGCACGCTATGCTTCTTTACTATGTCATTACGAAGTGAGAAAAGCTAATGAAGCATACACAAGTGATAATGACGATCCTCCTCGTCCAAAGAATAGTTATCTCCAATCAATTGATGAAAGTTCAATTGTTACTTTAGAGTGGCACTTTTTTATGATAGTCTGCATGAAAACATCTAATTGTTATTTTGGTAGTTGGTGTTAAAAAGTTACAATACTTGTTATTTTTTATGTTGGACTTTAATATAGATTTTATTGATGTCCTTAATCTTCTTATACATACATATCTTTTAATTAAGTGTATTGCAATGACGTACAACATATTTTATTGTTACTATATAATTTGGTAGATATTACGTTTGTAGTATGTTGTATTATATATAACGTATAAAAATAAACTACACATTAATGGGTTATTGTATATATAACATATAATTTTCTCCAGTACATAAATACTTTTATGAGTTAGTAACATCTAATGTCTAGATTATATAGACTGTGACTATTACATTGAACATGTGTCTCATACATTTAAAGTTATATATAACGTATTATCAGGACATATTGTTAAAAGTTACTAAAACAAAAATAACGAAAATTTTATCATCATACATATAACTAAAGTATAAAACTATAACATAAAAGTATAACATACTGTTAATGTATTTTACATTTATTACTTTGTGATTGTTTTCAATATTAAATGTATGATTAGTACGCATATAAGAGTATGTTATACAAAAAATAATTTATAAAATTAAGTATATTACATTATTATTTATCTAATGTATACTCTATTCCGGTACATAAATCCTTTTATAAGTTAATAACAGATAATGTATGGATTATACATAATAGGACTAATACATTGAACAAATGTCTCATATATTTAAAGTTATGTATAGCATATTATCATACAAATTGTTAAAAGTTAATAACTTAAATGAAAATAACAAAAATTTTGACATCATACGTGTAATGCCTCATAAAATCCCCTTCCAGTCTGAGCCTTAGAGCATATTCAGTAAAGCAGAAATCCGAGTCTAAAAGTTTCAAAAATATCTTCCCAAGTATAAAATACTTTGAATCGTGTGGAATTTTCATAATATAAACTTTGAGCCATGTATAGCATTGAATAAGCTTTCCATCGATACCAAATTCGCCCAAATTGGATACTCGGGTGAAGAGTTAGAGCTATTTTAGTGAGACAGTGTGCCACCTGGCACCTTAGCGCATCGCGAAGCCAGTCAAAATGGCAATCGTCGAAATCCAGTGATCCTCCATAATTATGGTTCATCACGCCAAGGCTTAGTTTCAGAATTCTCAATTTCCAGGGAACCTCCACGATTCCACTACATCGCGGTATAGTTCCAGTTCGCAACTCAGGGGGCAATGTGATTTCCACCACGTCGCACCGTCATGCGGTTTCCTCATTGTCCAAATTACATTGAGCTGGCGCAATTATGGCGCATCGCGCCAGCATGTAAAATTGGGGATTTTTCAGTTTAATTCCAAGGGTTTTTTTGGTCTTTTCCCCAGCCTCAATTAATACCCGGCCAAGGGACCTCAGCCTCATTTCTCTTCCACTTCCAAAAAAAATTAGGGTTTCCAAAATCAAAATACCCCTTTTCTCTTCAAGAAAAAATCAAGAAAAATCAAGAATGATCTAGAGAAATCAAGAAATCTTTCCAAAGACTTTCAAGAAAAGAGTTTTTCCAAGGTATGTAGATGTTGATTCTTGGGTCCCTTTCATCCAAGAAGCTCAAGAACCCTTTTTAAAACTTCAAGATTTTTATGTTTATGAGATTTCATGGCTAGTATGAGTTGAAATTAATGTTCCTTGTGTCGTTGAGTTTTGTTTCATGGTTGTTTACAAGATTTATGAGCTTTGACCCTAGTATGTGGAATTCATGTGATGTTTGTGATAAACCCCTTTGAAGTTGCTTTCTATGTGATGTGTTCATGGTATTTGGTTGTAGAAATGGTTGAATAAGTGAAGCACGTCCCCCATAGGTTTGATAAAAGCTTAGGTGAAGTATAAGGACTAGTGTAGTATGTTGAAGATGAAACCCTAAGTTGTGAGTTAGTTCATGCATGCCTAGTATTTGATAAAACACCTTAGTAAATGAATGGTGCTATGATAGTGTGAAATCTTTGATTAGGTGTAAACACGTACTTGCTTAGTATTACTGAAAGACCTTAGTGAGTAAGTTGACACAAGATAGTGGTAAATTCCCCAATTATTTGCTCTTTGATATATGCTAAGATTTTAATACATGCCAAGTGGTTAGCAAGTAAGTTGTGACATGATAGTATGGAGTTTCCCCCAAATCTTGTGATATCCAAATTCATGGCAAGACCTTGTTGAAGGGAGTAGGATCTAGTGGCATATTTTCCCTACGCTAGTATATATTGATGATTCCTAAATGCTCGAAGTGACTACGTAGTAATTGTGATGATAAATAGATGTATATGTTTCCTGAATGCTTGACATGAATTATTGTGATAAAGAATGAAAGACTGTGGTGATCTCTAGATAATAATGATTATGCTTTACTTTTATGTTATCGAGTCCTGGGGGTATTTATACCCAATAATAGAGCTATTTTTACAGCCCGTGTCAGTTTTTTGATAATTCCAGTCGAGCCATGATTTTCAGAAATTAGTGAACTATAGAACTCTGTATCCTCAGACAATTACAGAACTTAAGAAAGCTCAGTTATCTATGCAATCTCCGTATCGCTAGTAATCTAGTCTCATTCCTGTAATCAGCTCAGAGCTAATAGTATTCAAATGTTCAATTATAATCTCAGAAACGATTCGAGTAATCCTAATCTATCCAAGCTATGTATGGTCAGTCAGATACCATGATATAATAGCATTCTATCAGATATAGAACTAAGTGATCTCAGCGTAAATCAATCAGATCCTTTGAGAAACATGATCAGTATCAAATTCAGTTCAGTTAAGAATTTATTTCATAGTCTTTTAGTTGGGAGTAAAAACTAGCACCGAGCGAGGGAGGGGACGGCGGCTCCTTCCGTCAGAGAGAGAGGTCGGAGTTGTTAGTAGCAATCCCTGACCTCCAGAACTGTATATCCAGTTCAGGATATAGGATTCACTATCAAGAAAAGGTTGTCACCTCTATAGAGAGAGTATTTGACTATTATATTGCCTTAGGTCAAATTGACCAGAGAGAGGTCTTTACCCGTGGTACGATATTGACACCTTTCCAGCTGGGGTTACAGGTTGGACCCCACCTGTGGTAGGTTGGTGTATGTCGGTTAAGTAACTAATTCCCACAATTTCAGGATCAATCTCAATTTCAGTATAAATCTTCAGAAATTAGGACTGTTAGATACAGTCATCTATCATTCTGAGGAACTCAGATAGTTTCATTGATTCATGGACCATCCCATAGGCTTGGTCTTATATACAGTTATTTGATATCATATTCAGAGATATACCACCAGACAGGCTTGATTCATAGTCTCTGATTTTATTAAGTATCCTTGTTGTCAGATTCAGATATATTCATATTTCTTATCATTGATAATAGTTTTTGAAATCATCCGTTAGAGAGGTTGATCTCTAATCCTTTCAGTCGAAAGCAGTAAAGCTCCGAATTCAGTCCTTGATATAAGTGCATCCAGGTTCTCAGTTATCAGTATCAGATGAGTCAGTGATTCAATATCTCCGTGTCAGTAGTGAGTTCAATCTGCAGTAAAGTAGTATCTAAGTTTCAGTATTTAGAGTTGTGATGATTGTGATTATAGTCTATGCATTCATATATGTGTATGAGTTCTCATACGACATTATCATTATTGTTTAGTTTAGATATTATGCATGCATAAGCCCTTGCATTTAGCCTTACCCCGTCTGCATACTCAATACATCCCTATACTGAAGCATTTGCGCTATGGTGTTTTATTTGGCACCATAGGTTTTAAGGAACAGGACCCAGAGTTTCCTCAGCAATTTAGTCCCAATCAGCAGCATTAGTCGTAGCAGTGAGTTCTCTTCTTTCGAGGATGAATCTTAGTTTACTATTATGGCATCAAACTTTGTTTATATTTTTAGTAGACGGAGTTAGTTGGAGATATGTCCCATCAACTCCACAGTTTAGAGAGTTTAGAGGCTTTTCAAATAGATGTATAAGTATTCAGTTTTCAGTTTTGAGTATGTATAGATGTGTTGAACCTTATGGCCAGTTTCTGCATTTATTTTAGATATTAAGTAGTGTACAGGGACAGATATCAGAAAAGGGTTAGCTTGTGGTCCTTTGGGGTCATAAGCACCGTGTGACGTCTCGAGATGAGATTTTGGGGAATTACAATACGTATAACTAAAGTACAAACTATATTAAATGTCAGATTTGTACTCAAATAACAGTATGCTATACCAAAAAGAATTTGTATCATACATATAAACTTAAGTATAATACATTATCATGCACATAACACATTATATAATGGCAACTTAAATTTGAATAAAATTCAATACATGAGTGTACCTTTTTTTTTGTTGTTTAAACATGAAATTGTACATGTGTTCAGTAATAAAACAAGTTATACATTACATAAATATGATAGTTTAATGTTTAACTGTTTGTTATACAATACATGTGAATGAATATTTAGTGTTGTAGCTGCCAAATTAGATAGTATTTATACACCTGTAAGTACATTATAAAGGTAAATAATAAGGCAATGCCATATGATCTATCTATGTTGTAGAACATTGTTGTGAAAATCTCAAACAGTTATTAAGAAGTAAACTTCAAATAACAATATAAAATACAGTTCAAAATTATTTCAAAGTCTCAACATAAACTAAGTAAAATGATTATTCAAACAAAACCAAACTAAGTATCAGCAAATAGAAAAAACTAATTATCTTCTCCACGTTTCCTTTAGAAAAAAATCTCACGTCCTTCAGTTGTGACCTGCACGTACGTATTTATTGCAATAGTTCAAACTTGAAGAAAATGATTCACTTGATTTCAAATATCTTCCTTTCTTTGGCCTACCCAGAGATCTTCTGTATTTGGGCGGCACGACTTTTTCATCTTCTACAAATTGAGGAACATTCCAATCCTTCATGTCTGGCATTGGAACTATTGGGAGTTTATACATCTTGACAATGGTGTTTGGCCTATACACTTCAGAGCAGTAACGACCAGAATCTTTGACATCTATATTTCTACTCTGTAACACAACAATTGTGTATGGACATAGTATTTCATCAATTTGATATCGGCCACAGTTGCACGTGACATGCTCAATATCGATAATGTACCTCCCACCTGACTCATATACACAATAAAGATAATTAGCAGCTACCTTTACCTGTTAGAAACAAATTATTAAATGCATATTCTAGCATAAAAATTTATAATGAATAAAAAAAAATAGTTTCATAAATATTCTAATACATACCGTCATCCGCAAAGCCTTAAGCCCCATTAAGAGTCAAAGGTTCTTCAGATCTTCTCCCGAGTGTTTTGTTGGTATAAGATGTAATTTCACTGTTCTTACAATTCCATGCGGCAAATAAAATTCTAGCTTCTTTGAGGAAACCTAGAATAGGAAGTTCTCTAGCCTCTACCAAACAATAGTTAATACATTCAGCTATATTAGAGGTCATCATTCTACCTCTATTAATAGGCGAGTGACATCGAAACCATTTTTTATATTCATTTTCTTCCAGGTATTTCTTAACCTTGTGATCAACCTTAGAAACCTTTGACATAATGTAATCAAAATCTTTTTTCTATAAGTTTTAGCCATTTTATAATAATAAAGGTCACTACGCCTATCTTTGCTTTTTCTAAAATATGTGCAAATATTTTTTCATAAATGCCAAATACATGCTAGATGGGGAACATTAGGGTACACAATGCTCACACCTTTTATGATACTCTCGTTTTGATCTGATACAACACACATGTTGTACCGTTCCCTAAATGCTTCCCTAAGCTGATAAAAAAACCAAGTCCACGTATTGTCATTCTCCAAATCCACAACACCATAAGCTAATGGCAGAATACAGCCTAAATAAAAATATAATCCAATAAAATATGTGTAGGTCAATAATATAGGTACTAATTTTGCAAGTATAGAAATCACTAAACATACAATAGCAATGTATAAGCACATACAATACACAGAAAACTACATATGATCACAAAGTCAAAAATAAAAGTAATGAATAATACATGCACCATCAAGTGTGCTTTTCGATACAAAGGTTCCTTGGTATGGACTGTTTAAATGAGCACCATCAACAACTACAATAGGTTGGCAAAACTCAAAATCCCTTATCATAGGATGTAAGGCAATAAATAAGAATTTAAACTTATTATCTAATGCCTTATGCATTCAAATGTGCAATTCAGGATGCACTTGGTTCAGCATATAGATATGACGGAGTATTTTCCGATATCCATAAGTTGGTCCACCTCTAAGCATCGCAATTGCCTTCTCTTTTGCGCGCCAAGCCTTCATGTAGTTAATATCAACTCTATAAATAGCCTTCATCTCTTCAATTATGTCCGCGGGTGTGTGTATTCTCTTGTGATTAATCAATTTGGTATTGTAAATTCACTCACAAAAGTTGTTGTCGCAACCAAGTTATTCAGTACTCTATCACTAAGATTGTACGTATGTTCCGAATCAAATGTTTTTACCATAAATATTTCTGAATGATTCATACAAGATGCCTTGAGGATCCATTTGCAGTCTTCATTACGATAGTGCAGTGTATAGCTGCATCAAATATAAACAGGTAGTCAATGTAATATAATATACATATAAGATTCATGATTTTAACTAAAATATTGAATTTGCGTCTGCTACGGTTTCATTATGCATTCATTCAAATGTATGAGTATACATTATATGTTACTACTACTTTATTCAGCAAACAGAAAACAACATCAAAACAATAATTCGTACAAAACATCTATTAGATTATAACCATACATTAAACCTTCAACACATTAAAATAAAAATTTAGTTCATACCTTTGTTTTGTCAGATCATTTAGCTTTGGTGTTCAAGCCATTTTCTATAGCATATTTTTCCATCACCGAAATTAGAGTTTGCTTATCCTTATAAAGTTGATCAACCTTTATTTTAGTGTTCTTGCAATTAGTAATGAAGTTTTTCACTTCAAATTTTGAAATGTATAATGAATACTAATTTTTCGTTTCAATGATCGTTAATGCAACAGAATTAGATTCACTACCTTCAATACAACGTACAACCCTTGTTTCACTATCAAACTCAATATCCTTATTCGATTTGTCGAAAATGAAAACACACAGCAGAAAATTAACAAATCCTAAAAAAAAATTCTTCAAGTCAATGTAAATCCTCACTCCATTGTCATTCCTTATGATAATTGGAGAAGAATTACCTTTAAAATTGTATTTTACTTTAATTTTTTTACGAACTTCATCAATATTCAATTCCATCACGATTGTAGCAATCAATTTCAAGAAGGTTATACTTTCCAAAACAATAATTATATCACTTTTGTAGGATTGATAAATAATTTCTGACTCCCAAATACCCGAATGATGCAATAATATGGGGATGTTCATATTGATTTTTTGGAGAATTGAAAAAAGTAGATGACGCCCTTTTTTTCAGAACGTAATTAAATAAAGAAGAAAATTAACTGTGGTGTTTAAGATATTTTTTTGAATTTGAATTTCAGTTACTATATTTAATCATACACCACATAATATAGGTAATTAATGGCATTAATTAAGGAAAGAGAAAGATAGTATCTGATTTATATTTCCATAAATATAGATTAATCAGTTTTCTCATACAATCCAGCAATGAATGAGGTCGACACTAATGTATAAGTATATTTAATAAATTCGGGAGAGAGAAAGGCATCCAGGATTTTAAGTAAATACTTTCACTAGGGAAGGGATTTATGTGGTTTATACATATAGTTAAGGGTCAGACTAGGCCCATAAATTGGCTCAACCTAATTCGGGTCATAACCAATATTTTTTCGATGACTTTACTTTTGAAAAGTTGTGAAAAGCTCTCTCTTCTTGAACTGGTATTTCTTTATTTATACATAGAAGCTTTCATGTTCAGCTTCTTGTGTGCATCTGCATTTTTTATAAGTCTGGAAATTTGGTTAGCCCAAAAATAAATGATTTTTGGTATAGTATTTACTCTTTATTTTCATCTTTGGTAGATCTTACTTGAGAGACTAAACATGAAAGCTTTAAAAAGTCTAAGGCAACTTTGAGAATTCTACTAACTCTCTCTCTCCAATAGTTATTATGTAAGTAATATCTTAAAAGTGATAACTTAGTTGTAACAACGATTTCTGTTACATGTGTTCCTGTAGTATTTTTCTTTATGTTATCTTCTAAATAATAATCTAAGCAAAGTCACAAAATTGATTTTCCTTTGAAAAGATGTTAGTAAAGTGGTCTTTGAGCTTCTTTTGGTAAATAAGTTCTTATAAGAGTTTTTGAATGTACAGATTCTTTGCTAGTCTTCACTCTTCACCATATATTAGTTTTGCCTAATTATCTAATTTTTTTGTTAGCTTAGGAATCTTGGAAAAAGAGTATGTCACTCATTGTTCTAGTTATAAATTTGAATGGATATTTCTTTAAAAAGGTTAGTGCTTTCAATTCATTGGTGATCTTTTTTATCCTATGCATTATCCATGTAAGATTTTGAAAATTTTATTTGATGGCATCACTAGTTGTAAAATTATGTTCTATATATTAACAGAAGACGAAAAAAGAGAAACTTTATTGATGTTGGAAATACAAAATAAAAGATGAATAGTGTTGATAATAATTGTGAGAGAGGGTATTATATATGTTGTTGAAAATATTCTTTTTCTTATACCTCATCTCCTAGGAGGATCAATAGAGTTTTCATTTATCCTCCAACGTGACTCAAACCTTCAATCTAATGATTGATGGTGGAGGTGCTCAATCATTCAAATTAGTCCCTGAACATGGACACGGATAAGGTTAGTTTAATTTTCTCTTTAATCGGAATTAGTATATAGAGAACTTGACGACAAATATCTCCAACTATGGGCATGATATAGTTTATATTTTTCGGTTACAAATTATTACAACTAAGACAGTAATTGATGAATTAGAACTTGATAATTTCACTTTCTGTAGTGGAAGAAAGATTATTGTTATTGTTAATTTATTTGTGTTGTCTTATTATACTCATATATAAGGTAAAAAGGTCTCAAATAACATATGATAAGAGAAAAATAGAAAAATCATCTCACACATCTTTGTTTATTTCATCTTGTGAGGGCTTTTGAAAAGTCAAAACACCAGTTGACGGAGGCAAATGCTACTTTTGAGACACGCAGAAAGTTTGCGGAAGATGTTGGTCCAAAGATTATTGGGAAAGGTCTCATCATTGATGAATGGGTCATTTACTATTCTAACTCACAATTAGAATCTTGGAGTTCCTCTTTAGTGGTTTTATATGTTGAAAAATTATGTGATATTCAACTTTTTTTTCCGTTGTTATGAAATTTATATATAGCTTAGTTGGAGGTGACTACATGCTTATTGTCCAAGGAAACACCAATTGAACTATTTATTCGAGCTATCTAGAAGAGATCATATTAAGTAATCCTGAAAGACAAGAAAATCTAGAAATTTTGAGGTAATGATAAACTCATTAGGCAATAATATGGATTTTTTTTTGCTAAGAACTTGAACGCATTAGGAGGGTTTGGCATATTTGTGTCAAGTGGGGATATACTAAGTTTTTTTCCTTGAAAATACTTGCAAGGACCTTTGGATTTTTGTGTGTTTGTTTCTTCGAAGTTACAAACTAAATCTATGATGCATTTCTTTTTGTCAACTTATTTCTTCATTATTAAATTTCACCAGCTACATAGTGATATGGAACATTTGATCCCTACATGGTAGTATTTTATTATTTTTTCTTTTCTAGATTTTTTTCATAATTCAAGAACGTATTTGGACCTCCGTGAATATACTAAACTCCTACTATTTAGGAATCATAACTAAACTCCTAATATTAAAATCATACGTATGATTTAGTTTATTTGGAATTGAAACTTATGTCTAATAGTGTTCGATATCTAGTTCTCTAAATCTCTTTCCCATTTCTTCAACTAAGAGAGTTGCCACTTTATCTTTTTTAAGTCTTCAACATCTCTCATCAGAACTGAAAAATCTAGGTACTAATGTGGACTTTTGCTCTAATATACATGCCAATAGACAAGCCATACCATAAGTTATTTATAACGGCAGAATAGTAATCGATTTCTTGCTTTAAGTTGAAAGGCAAGTTGGAAAGGTGTTCACTTTTATCTATTTATCAACAGTTATATTTTCATGGTGATGTTGTAGTTCAGAAGCTCAGATACACAATATGTAAATTGACCAAGTAATGATATGCTTTAGCAAGTAAATATGCCCAACTAATGTGAATAATGCATATGGCATTCTTTTTATTCATATACACCATTTTTCAAGACGTATCATTTTCCTTTACCCTAAGTTTTCACTACGTGCTTAAGCTATACGAATAAAAGAATTGGATTAAAAATCTCCTTGTCTCTGAGATGAAAACTCAATCATCAACCTATTTTTATTTAATTATTTTTTATTTTTTCTATCTTTACATACATATCTTTAGTTTAAGACACAAGATTCAAAAAAAAATCACTTTCTTAAACTACGTATAAAGTCAAAAACAGATAAAGAAATTGAAATGGGGGAAGGGGTTTGAGAAATTGGTTTCTTGCTTAAGCTGGGAGGCAACTTAGAAGGTTGTTCTATTCTGTTTTTATCAATAAGTAATATTTTCATGGAAGAGAATTTCTTGTGACTATGCCAAGTACATATGGTCTAAGATCCTGCAATGGCAAGGGATACACAGACAAGCACTATCTTTTCAAGAGAGTTGATTTGGGTATGCACATATGCAAAGGAGAAAATGTCAAGAGATACAATCTATAAAATGTGCTTGACAATAACTGTGTATTAGGTATGGTTTGAAAGAAATCGAAGAATTTTTCATAAAAAAAAAATGTTCTCCCTCTAGTAGCCACAAGAAGGATAGTACAAGAGGTGTTCTTCCAAAGATCCTTGATTCGTCAACTAGCCAAAAGACCAATTTTGATAATGAAAATGTTTTAATTTCCCAAAAAAAGTTATATTTGATAAATCACAAATCTCATGTCACATTTTGTTATTATCTAACTATCTATAAATAGTAAAACTTATTCGGTCCATCAGTTAGCAGTCAATCAATTAACTAACCTATAATCTCAAATTAGAATGAGCATGATACAATGAACACTTTGTATCGCTAAAGGTCGATTTAGGTCAATTTCATTTCATTAACAAATAATTTAAGACAGATTAAGGTTCTTTAGAACTAAACATCTGTACTTATTTCAAATAAACAATGTTCATGTCCAAGTCCAACTTTATAGATAAGATACTTGTTCACTATCGCCATTTTGTTTATGTCAAAGTCATTATATTTTAAATCCTTCTATAAACCTAAAAGGACTACATATGATTGATAAATTAGTTAACTATATGTATGATTGATAATTTAGTTGATAGCTTGAGCCTCATTATAACTCAAAATAATATTATACCAAGAACATTTGTCAAATAATACCTCGATTTATCTGCATTGCTTTAATTCAAAGAGAGGAGAAGAATTTTGGCTACTTCATTCGACAGGAATATGCTTGTTTCATTCAATTTTTTTTATCTTACTTTCAACTGAAAGAGAAAATATGATAAATTATTAAAAAGGGAGAATTCATTATCAATTATTGATTATTATAAATTCAAATTAAAACTATGAACTAAAAGCAATAAAGAAAGATATAATAGATGATGATATTGAACACAAGAAGATGACTTCAATTAAAATAAAAATTTGAAAAAAAAAAAGTAAAAGTAGAAGAAGCTGAATATTTCTTGTAAAATTTGATGAAAATATTATTTAAATAGAATTGTAGAATTTGTTTTAAATAAGGTAAAATTCTAATTAATTTAGAAGTGTTAAATTTATGATTTCTTACCTAAATCAAATAAAATAAAGACTTTAATTAATTTATGACTTTTTAAAAAAAAATCGTAAAAGCTTTGGTTAAAAAAATGTCCTAAAAGGCAATTTTGGAAGAAAAAAAGGGAAAAATAAAATCCTAAATCTATATAAATTAAAGTAATACGTACTTTATACTAATATTCGCCAACTTACTTTTTCAATTCCCCCCCCCCCCCCCCCCTCCATATATATTAGAACTCCTACATTATTAATTTTTCTTATATTCTTTCCATATATTTTATTGCTAGTTGTAATCATATATTTTAGGACTCTTTAATTTTTAAAACTTACCATATATTTTATTGCTAGTTATTACCATATATGTTTGGAATCTTTAACTTTTATAACTTACCATATAATTTAGAATTTTACAGCTTAAAACGTTCAATATAATTAAATAATAATTTAGAAAAAAGGATGAAAAGACTATTTTATCTATTGCGAAGTGTTTTAATGAATGGCTAAAAATTTACACACTTTTCTAAGGATATTCACACTTTTAATATATTATAAATATAAATATAGATATAGATTATATAGTATAGATAAATATAAATTATAGATGAGTCATTGTAAAAAAGAAAAATCTCAATTAGCAATTGTATATAAAAGATACACTATAATTTATTTTTCTAAAGATAAAAAAGCATATTAAAATTTTAGAAAACTTGCCGCAAATTACAAATAAATTTGTCTCTTTAATCATAAGTTATGTCAAGATTTCACCAAAAAACTTCTCAATTAACAATTATTTGTTAAGAATACATAATAATTTTTTTTTATTGTAAACTTATAAATAAGGTTGGAGTCTCAAGTGGTGTGTAAAAAGGATAGTTTCAAGTATCTTGGGTCCATAATTCAGGGGAATGGTGAAATTGATGAGGATGTCTCTCACCGTATCAGGGTGGGATGGATAAAGTGGAAGCTCACCTCGGGGGGTGTTGTCTGATAAGAAGGTGCCGCCTAAGCTTAAAGGCAAATTTTACAGGGTGGCAGTCCGCCCGGCCATGTTGTATGGAGCAGAGTGTTGGCCAATCAAGAACTCTTACATTCAGAAATTGAAGGTGGAAGAAATACGGATGTTTCGTTGGATATGTGGTCTTACTAGGGGTGATAGAGTTCGGAATGAGACTATCTGAGAAAAGGTTGGAGTGGCTTCGGTGGAGAATAAGATGCAGGAGGTTCATTTGAAATGATTCGGACACGTGATGAGGAGGGGCACGGAGGCACCAGTTCGTAGGTGTGAGAGGCTTGCTTTGGATGGTTTCAGACGGGGCAGGGGTAGGCTGAAGAAGTACTGGAGAAAGGTGATTAAGCGGGCATGGAGCAATTATTGCTTACTGAAGATATGACCCTAGATAGGAAGATTTAGAGGACGCACATTAGGATGAAAGGCTAGTGCCATTTTGGGTAGGTAGGGTAGGGCATTACTTGGTGGGTGTAGTATTCTTATTATGATTTCTTGTTGCTTGTAGTATTACGATTGTTTACTAGTCTTTGTTTACTCTTTCCCTGTATGTGGCATCTCTATGTTTTGTCTTATTCCAGGTTTTTTGGTATGACTTGATTACTATTCCTTGTTTTGAGCCGGAGGTCTATCGAAAACATCCTTGATACTTTCCCGAGAGTAGTGGTATGGACTGCATACATCTTACCCTCCTCGGAGCTCACTATGTGGATACACTGGATTTGTTGTTGTTATAAACTTCAAGAACATTCTAAAGTTTAGAAAACTTACCTCAAATCACAAGTAAATTTATCTCTTTCATAAATCGATACAATCAAGATTGTAAACATCAAGAACATAATTAAATTTTATTAAACTTACCTCAAATCATAAGTAAAGTTGTCTCTTCAATCATAAGTGTAACGACCTAAAAATTTGATGAAATATGTAAAATTTATGATTTTATGTGATTTGACTATTTTTTTCCCTCCCCGTAGTTGCATTATGATATTTTCGGGGTGTGGGAGTGATTGACATGATTTTTGATGCATTTTGGTATCATTTATGAAACATTGTTGGTTTTGACGGCTTAAAGAGCCTTAATTGAGACTTATGTGGATATCTTTTGATCCGTGCGATGGATGGTCGAACGGACTGCGCCAGCAACTCCAGAATATCGATTTTAGGATGGGTAGACCTTTGGTTCGGGTCCCAGTGAGCTCATTTCAACCTATTGCTTGGAAAGTTGGAAAATTGAAAATATGGGTGTGGGACCCACATTTGATCGAAATGACCTCGGATGGAAAACACGACTTCTCTAGCAGATCTGAAATATCGATTTTAGGGTATTAGCATATTTGGTATTATTTTATGAATTTTAAATCTCATTTCGATCCTCGGTTTGAAAAATTGTAATTTCGAGTTTCGGGGGTCAATTTTGTGAAAATAATATTTTTTAAAAAAATTTGATATCACTATCTCGTCCGAAACATCGAATTTAGTATAGTTACATAGTTCGTTTGCATAAATCGGATTTCGAATGAATCTCGAGCACCTCGTCGATGTCCATTTCAACTTAAGGGGGGAAATCTGCACTAAATGTTGCAGATTTTTCTGCAATAAATACAGTTTTTTCACCCATTTTGGCTCATTTTGCTCATTTTTCATCTTGCCTGTTGAGAGTTAAATCTAATATAGAGTGGGAGCTTAAAAGTAGAGTTTGTGGGAGCTTGGGAAGCTAGATTAACACCTTTTTCTTGGTTTCATTACGGAATAAAGGTAAGAATTCACCCCTTTTCTTAATAATTTCTTGATAAATTCCTCAAAACTCCAAAAATCTTAGGGCATGATTTTTAACCCAAATTTTACCCCTTTCACTTGAATAATATTTTTATCTTATAATTACTAGTTTTTCGTCAAATTAACCTTCAAAACAACCCCGATTCTTGATTTTAACCCGGATTTCAAAGATTTTACCCGGTAAAGCTCAAAAATAGTTTTTCTTCGATTTGAACTCCATTTTTTAATCGATTTAACTTGGGTTTTCAGCTGTAGGCTCCTAAAAATATGTGGAACATGTTTTTAAAGTAAATTTCCAATTTTTCCCTTCATTTTTGAAAACTCATTTTGGGGGTCCGTTTTGACCTGAAACTAAAAGTAGTCAATATGAGCGTCGTTAGTTTTGTCTTAACGCGTAGATTTCATATTTGTTATTTTTAGTAGATTTTGGGATTGTTCGTGAAAAGTAAGATCGCGGGTTCAAGTGTAGCGGATCAGTTTTGACTTTCGAGGTAAGTTATGGCTTAACTCTTCAGACTGGAATGGATAGTAAATGATGGTACAAAATGCATGTTAAGGGTGAGAACTAATCATGAAAAATAACTATCTATGTGTTGTGCCCGTGTAGGGGCCTATATGTGATGTAATTGTCGAAATTGAGATATTATGTGATATGTTTGACCGTATGGGGTCCTATGTGATATTGATAGCCTTGAATACATGTGAATAATTGTATTATGTTGTTTAATGTGGTACCATTGGTGTATTGTGATTATATTCATACTTTATTGAAATATGAGATATGTGAAAATTCGTGGATGAAACAAAAATAATAAGTAAATGTTGGCTCATGTGGTTGTGGGAATGTATCATTGTAGTTGGTTGTAGAAATATATCATGTGAATGGTTGTGGAAATACTCATTGTGATTAGTTGTGAGCATTACATCTTCATATCATACTCATTAATGAAATATTGGTACCACCGTGGCAACATCTAAGAAATACTGGCAACACCTTTTTTTAAAAAAACATTGTAACACCTTATCAAACCCCTTCCGAGAGATATGACGAAAAGGAGATATTAGATATGTGGATTGTATATGGGTTGACGAACCCCCTATGGATCCTACATTGGGAAGCTTTAGCTCTGTACGTGTATACGGAGATTGTGCGATGATCTCGGAGGTTGTGCGATGACCTCGTGCATCATCATCATTATTATCATCATCATCATATACATTGCACTTACTTTATTGTGTTTATATTGTGTTGTATTTCCTTATTAACTTGTCATCTATGTATTTTTCTTATCTTTCTTTACTTGTATTTGATGATCTTGTATCTACATGTTCTCGGTTGTTCTATTTACATGTGAAATAATGTATACTTGTGTTCTATACCTTGGTGTGTTGTTGTAATATTTGTGAGATATGTTAGAACTGTTAGTTCAAGCGGTGTGGATTATCGTTGTGGGATATTTTCTGATTGCAGGTAACGTGCCCTTAGTGTATATTTTCTATGCTTTATTTACTACTTTGCTTGGTCACCCTATGATACGTACTAAGTACAAGTGGACTGTACTCATGCCTACTGCGCCCTTTCGGTGCAGATCCTAGCTCGAGTGCGCCTCGGATTTCTTGACTCGGGCGATTATTGGAGCTTCCAAGGTAGCAATTGGATATTCATGCGTTCGAAGTTCCCCTCTATCTTTCTAAAGTAGTTATATCTTTATTAGTATTCAGAGACAGATATTATTCCTTTTGTGGTTATTTTTCTGATGTATTGACTCTTGGGTTGTATTAGTAGTTCTTACACTATTGACACCTGATTTTGGGCATGATTGGTATTTTGGATAAGTTCTTTTCACATTGTTATGCTTACTTATATGGTTCAGCTTCGTTCTAGAAGCCTTACCGTGGGATATTTCTGTCTTTTTTTCTTTTTGTATCAATTTGGGTGATAGGCTTACTTGTCAAGGTAAGCCATGAGAAGTGCCATCATGACCTTTATTTTTGGGTCGTGACAATAAGATATGTCAAGATTTCACAAAAGAACTTCTCAATTAGCAATTATTTATTAAGAATACATAATAATTTATTTATTGTAAACTTCATGAACATTCTAAAGTTCAGAAAACTTACCTCAAATCACAAGCAAATTTATCTTTTTCATTGACTGTTACTATCAAGATTGTAAACATCACGAACTTCATTAAATTTTAAAAAATTTACCTCAAATCACAAGCAAAGTTGTCTCTCATAAGATATGTCAAGATTTCACAAAACAAACTTCTCAATTAGCAATTGCCTATCAAGAATAAATGTAATTTATTTATTGTAAACTTCAAGAACATACTTAAATTTAGAAAATTTATCTCAAATCACAAGTAAATTTATCTCTTTAATCATAGATATTATCAAGATTTCAATTGATAAAAAATTTTATACCTAAACTTATTTTTTCTCTACGTAAAAAAAACTTGATATTACCCGCTTTAATTCCTACAATAAGATCACAAAAAGCGCAAACAATATATGTTTAATATGCAGTAAAATATTATATCATGTAGTCTTTCACGTAGTGATAAAAATATATGCATCGTGTAGGCTTCATAACTTCCTTTATAACTCTTTATATAGATAATTGAAGTATTAGAATTCATGTACGAATCAAACAACTTAGCATGATAGAGTTCTATGCAAATTTATACTTTATTAAAAGTAGTTTTTTCTACCTTTATTAAGAATAGGTTCTAAGTATTTGTAAAACGTGGCTACATATTATTGATTGATAAATTGAACAGTTCCTTAATTCAATAGATTAGGAGCATAATTCAGGAAGTGGTATTATTAAAATATATTTTTCATCTACTATATATTTTAGGATTCCTTAATTATTGATTCTCCTCATGTTTTATCATATATTTTTCTCTTACCATATATTCTATGAAACATCCTAGGATTTGGACCATTGAAAATTTCCGAAGTTTGGACCCTTTTTGACTTGGTACGACTCAAGGAAGTCACTCGTACCCTTGGTTAGGAGTCATAGAATGCCTAGGTGGTCCAATTGTACCCTAGGCAGTAAGTACGGCTTATCTACTTCCCAAGGTACGACTCATATGGGTAAGAGTCGTATGGGAGTTTACGAGTGGTATAGGACAAGTCGTATAGTGCATGTTTGAGTTGTCTAGTGTAATCTGTCTATCATACGGTTGGTGGATACAATTGAGGTTACCACTCGCACCCTTAGGTATGATTTAGAAAGGGTAAGTCGTATAGAAACCAATAGGTAAGGTCTTGGCAAGGTTGTATACGAGTTGGGGTGTCACTCGTACCCTTGGATATGAATGGTAAGGTGAGTTGTACCCCTGGACGTGAATTATTTTAATTTTTAAGCCAAGAAAAGTTTAGACATTTCCTACTCCTAAACCCTATTTTCCTCACGTTATATAACCCTATATGTCCTTCAATAACAGATATAAAAGGATCATAACACTTCAAAATATCCTCTAAAACACTCTCCTGGAAGATTGGAGGCCCGGGTTTCTCATGTGTTCTTCAAAGGGGCTCAAGAGTCATATTTCTCTTCAGAATCTTCTTGTATAAGGCATGTACTCCTTCCCTCATTGTATTTCAAATTAAAGTCATGTGTATTATGTTTTAAACGTTGGTTTATGAATCATGAATGGTGGATTTCAAAAATTGTTGAGGGTCTTTATACATATGGTTTAATATTGATTTAAACTATGTTTTTACATGTTTTTTATAATGTCTTGCATATGTGGTTGGTTGTTGGTTATGGTTTAACTAATGGATCTTGATTAACCCTAATTATGGTGATTTACATGTTGGTTTTGGCCTTGGTAAAGGTAAACCCTCAACATGTTCAATAAAATGCCTCAAAGAATGTTTTTAGTATATTGTTGAATTTTCATTGGAACTCTTGCATTGTTTGGTTTGGTAATGGAACCTTAAAGGGATTTGGATTGTTTTTCATATTTTAAATGGTATAAATATTTTAAATATTTGGCATGGTCTTAAATGGTTTGGAATGGGGAAAAGGTTAAGGTTTTAGTGGTCATGGTTGTACTATTTTGAAAACCTTGTGGACTCTTGCATTGTTTGGTTTGGTAATGGAACCTTAAAGGGATTTGAATTGTTTTGCATGTTTTATATAGTATAAATGCTTTAAATATTTGGCATGGTCTTAAATGGTTTGGAATGGGGTAAAGGTTAAGGTTTTGGTGGTCATGGTTGGTCTATTTTGAAAACCTTGCGGGATATATGAAAATTCCCCAAGTGAATGCATTAATAGAATTGGTTAAAATGATTTCAAAACACTTAAGGCTAATTGGTTATACTTGTGGGGAATATGGAAGTCTCCCAAGAGGTTAATATGGTAAACGGAAAGGGCACTTGAGAGTCCCCTTAACCTAAATGGTTTAGCTATGGATAAATCATGCAAGTAGGGTTGGTATGACGATACCACTAATAATTGATCATGGCAATAAATGGTAATTAGATTGTTTGGACATGGTTTTTAATTTGGACATTACTGGCAGGATATGTAACTAAGTCGTGGAAGGTGGAGGTTCCGGGGGGACCGAAACTGGAAACTCATATTTACCGATATGAGGAGTCTTTAATGACCACGTACGAGTATCACGTTTTATATTGGAGGGATGTACTAGTCGTCTTACGGGATATTTTATGTTCGTGCGTATACACTCACCGGGACTCTTTCAGTAGGGGTAGCTGAACTCATACTGCCCATAGGTGTGGTTAAACGGCAAGGTTACACAACCCAGGTAAAGGTTTTAATACATGCTAAACACGGATTCCCTTTCCCGGCATGTATATATATGTATGATTGTATACATATGGATGGTTTTATTTGGTTTTGTAAATGATATTATTTTATCCCTATCCTAAGTGCATGCTAGTGTTCATGCACTAACCCGTCTACTGGCGGCTGCATACCTACGCTATGTAGGAACCGACCATTCTACTTCTCTTACTTTATGATCGGATTCGGGTACAGTCGATGTTGGATTGAAGTGGTGAGCTTCCATAGTTCAGAAGACATCTATTTCATGTCATGATTTACTTTACATATTTCTTGTCCTCCATAAACTTTGGTTTTTGGCTATGGTCGAGGACATGTCCCGACTAGGTACTCTTTGGTTGGTCTAGAGGCTTGTATGGACAACTTTGGACTTGGAGTATGTTATGGATTGTTTATGTCATATACATATACATACTTTGGATTATTATTCTATATGATTTTGGTTTATGGTTTTCACATTGGTTTGGTTGATTATGGGGTGGATAGACTTAGTTAGATTGGTCTTGGTTATAGACTTATCCCAAAGTCGCCAGATGGGTAAATATGTTATCTTGTTATATGTTCGAAATTCAGTCGACTCAAGGTATGTGTTTGGTGGATGGGTTGGGTAACGGGGATAGTTCTCGATCCTGGTTGGACTTGGCATTGCCTATTACGTCTAGACCCTGGTTCGGGCTGTGACATTCTAGAATAAAAAAAAAAGACGACTTTGTCTATTGTGAAGTGTTTTAATAAAAAGCAAGAAGTTTAAATCACTTTTCTAAGGATCTTCACACTTTTAATATATTATATATTATAGATTAAAGATAAGAGAGAATAATAAATTTTGGTAGTCTCCACAAGACAATTTTAGTAATTTCAAATAATTTGTTAATACTTTAAAATTATGGCATGTAGTTGATAAAGATAAAACTACATTATTTCTTTGCTTGTCAAATGTGACTGTGTGTGGTGTGTCATAATATGAGAAATCATTATTGAGTTTTTCTTAAATTTTTAATTGTTTTACTACTTTTTTTTTTTTTTTTTAGAAATAAAAAATAGGAAGGAAATTACAAAGTTGGGAATCAAACTTTTACCAATAAGGTGAGAGTTAAGGCTGACAATCAACTGAATTGTTTAGACTGGCAATCAACTCAATTATTTAGATTCTCCTACAGTTTAACTAATCGGTGAGTCTTTTAACTAATTGTATTGTATAAGTTATATTTATTTATGCTAAACTGATATGGTCCTCAATATTTCCTAATTATTTTTTATGAATTGAATAGAATATTTTTGTGGACAATTTATCTCTGCTTTTGAAATTATCAATAAAATATTTCAAATATTGAAAGCTGAAATTATTAATAAAGTTAAAAATAAAGGTAGTGGTATCAACTAAGATCAAATTATTTTTAAAATATCTTTTTGATTAAATAAGAATTAATATTCTTAAGCATAAACATTAATTCTTGAGCATAAACTAAATATAAAGAATAAATAGATTCTCAAGGTTCATTTTGATGAATTTAGTTTTTTTTCTCATAATTTAATATAAAACTAAGATTAAATTACCACACGTGAAATTCTACATAAAATTAAGACTTAATAAATATCTAAAGAAATATATCTCTACATATAGCTATAGAATATATGTTCTTAAACTCATAAAGATATTAATATTTTTAAATTTATGATCTTTGCAAGTTATAATTATTTTATATATTTAATTATATTATTATATAAAATATTAAAGTACTTGAGTTTAGACCCGAACTTAGCACACACTTTATAAAACTACCGTATGTTTTATACAAGGCTAGAAGTAGCAGCAGAAAATTGCTAAAAGTTGATGTAACATTGTAACTAAAGCCCAAGAAAAGTTCCAACAAATGGAAAATGCAGCACAGAACTGAATACTGGTATCATAAGAAGCTAAAAGGCATAGAATGTATAGACTAAAAATTTCATTCTTCGAATTTCCTGTGCAAACATGAGCACTAGGAATGTACCCCAAAAAGTGCTCTGCAAAAGCTTTTAAGACCCTATTACATTGATTGCTGGGCATATAGACAATCTGCACAGTGAAGTATGATACATTGAGAACAATAAACAATACATCTCTCAACTTTGGACTACTGAGGAGAGATCTCCAAAAGTAAACCATAATGATCACTAGGCAAAACAGGTAGTGTCAGTCTCTTAACTTCACTCTTAACTTTCTTCTCCTTGATATAAGTGAGACCTGGAATTGCATCCTTCCCAATCATCTTAATATCACTTACACAGAAATCTTGCAGTTTGCAAACAAACCTGTCCAAACGTTTCTGCAGTGTCTTGTTAGCACTTAACATTTTGTTTGACTTGGTGTCATATGTCCATCCAATTTCTTCGGGCTTCATTTTCCCCCAAGCATCAATCCATCCATCAGGTAGAGGAAATTGACCATCAAATTTGTCATCCCAGTTCATATCACCACAAAAGACTACATTCCGTTTTCTCTCAAGTAACTCCACAGTTTCCTTGGCTTGCTCCACACGTTCCTTGCTGTACATCTGATCCCACTTGGGTGGTCCAGGGCAGGGACTCTCAAGATGGGTGGTAGCAACGACCAAGGTCATATCTTTCTGAACTTCAATCTCAGCAATACAGAGTTCCCTTCCCATTATAGAATTGCTAAATGGCTTGCTACTGTAGGATTTCACTGCAAGTTTGCTCAACTGCAATTTTTTGTCAAAGACAAAGTTTTAACAATAAAACGGACTAAAATTTTCAAAAATCTGCAAGGAATCATGTTGAGCAATTATTAAGATGTTCCAGATCTTCAATGTGAACTTCCCTTATTAAAAGAGTGAGTAAAAGTAGCACTATAGTGGCACTTCTGTGGTCTAGAGGTCAACTTGAAAGCTATGTTGTCAATATTGAAAACTTACCCTTGTTATGCGTGGAACTAATTACCGTAACTGTGGCAAGAATTCCATAACCAATATAAAAGCCCAAGACCAGTGCACATAACAGAATATATATATCAGGACCAGAAAGTAAAGGGAAAAAATCATATAATAGGCCTTCAGAATACACACAGTGTACCAAATATTAAAGGTGTATTAAACTAATCACCTGCATGCAGAAGTATCCTCTCGTCACTTCCATCACATTTGAAACTGAACAAGAATACATTTTCCACCAATCAGAGTGCTGAAAAATGTCATGTATTTCTGGAGTGACCTCCTGAATAGGTAATACAGAAAACAAATTACAGAGTCAATAACTTTCATGTAAGGCGTAGTTTCTCTTGCATATTGACATATAGATAAATGATGATAACCTGAAGACATATAACATCTGGAGAATGCAGCGCAATAAGGTCGCCTAAAGCTTTCATCCTCTTGTGCATCTCTATATCTGCAAACCACACATTGTAGGTCAAGATCTTCAACATTTTGGATTTACTGGTTGAGAAAGTTTTGGCTAGTCCCTGTTCCACCGAATCTGCAATAGAAATCATTGCACTTAGAAATAAGGAAAGAAATTAGGCAGCATAAAGTCAAAGTTAAAGGAGCAAGACACTAACTAATCTGAAAAGGTAAACTTTTCGAATGCAAAATCTAGATATTCCTCAGCTAAACAAAGTATGTAATAGCATCAAACGGCTTAACATCACAAAAACTTACTAACAGATCCACAATTAAGACTTTTTCGACAATGAAGACAGACTAAACATCATAAATCGCAGAAAAGCCGCCCCCCCCCCCCCCCCCCCCCCACAGAGTACTTTTATGCTTTTTCCTTTTCCCGGGAGAAGTTCCCATGGTTGTATCTCTGTACATGATCTAGTGGCATGCAACAGAAAAGATCACCAATCAATCAGAAAAATTTGGGTTACGCAAGGGAAAGATGGGAACTGCAGATCTTCTCGGTCAGAAGACTATCACTTACATATAAATTTCTTGCAAATATATCATGAAACACGCTCAGCAAGAACCGGTAGTTAAAATAGAAATCAGTAATCACACAGCCTGAACTCTAAGAGGAGTTCAATATATCATATTAATCAACAAAGCCTCAATCTAGTTAGGGCCAATTCTGTGAATACTTTAAATCCATTTAGTCCCATTTCATACAAATACAGAGCTCACAATATCCACATGTCCAAAAATTTACTCGGACACATACTAAAGATATTGCACTGAAACCATGTTGGTGCAAAATTCAAAACCTACTCCGGGAACACCATTATATGCACGAACACCATTATATGCACGAAACCAACAAAAAAAGGAATATCTTTTATCAGCTATTTCATGTAGAAACATAAAAAAACTCCTAAATTTTATAGACAATTAATAAAACAAACAACAACATACCCAGTGTAATCAGACAAGTGGAGAGGATACTGTATATTCAAACCTAACACCTACCTTAAAAGGTAGAGAGACTATTTCCAACATACCCTCCCTCGGCTCAAGAGAAAGCATAACAAAACAGTTCAAGAAAAAGGACGAAGCCATAGTAAAATAGTGAAAACATGACAAAGAATTCTTAAAAGGACCAATAACTACAACAAAATTAGACAATACAACAAAATTAGACAATAATCCAAATACATAAAACAACAAATAGAATAGAAAGGAGGAACTCAAATATACCCGATATTTCAACTACTTTACTTGCAGCAGCCTTTACATCCCGATAACCCATAGCATCAACCTCATCCTCTTCAACCCCAACTGAATACTTCCTCTTGGTTGCAGCATTTGCGCATCTAAATCTAACAGACTCCTCCTTCACATCATCTTCAAGCACCTTCCTAGTTATTTCCCCCTTACTGTGACAAGACCTCAAAGGCCAGAACACATTGCCAACAGAAGAAGCCAACTCATCATCTTCATCAATTTCAAGTGTAGCGAGTCCAGAAGCCGAAACCCTAGTACCACAGATTTCACAGTGTATACTGTTATAAGGGTTTATAAAGGTACAAGCTCTACATGGCCATTTGGGTTTTGGGTCAGATGATGATGAGGAGATTGATAATGGTGAGTCAGATGAGCAGATTTGGCAAGATGACTTTTGTGCTGGAGGGTTCAAGAATGTGCATATTGAACATGACCAAGACATGATGCCGTACCGTACACAAAGGGGTTTTGAAAGGATTTTATTGGTTGACAGAAGAAATGGTTTGATTTTGGATAGAAAGTGAAAGGGCATTTTGAAATTGAAACCATATGTTTGCCGCTCTAGTCGGCGCTGCCTACACGGTCATCCAAAGATAAACCTGTCTAACGGGCCGGGCCGGTTCAACCCGGAACCGGCCCTCTCAATTTTGTCGGGTTACGGGCCGGTTACGGGCCGGTTTTGGCCTTAACCGGGCCGGGTCAGGCCGGGCCGCACAGTAAAAATTTTAAAACCCACCCGGAACCGGCCCACTTAACCCAACCCGCTAAAACCGGGTCAAACCCGGTTAAAAACCGGTCAAATCCGTCAAAAAATTAAATAAAACATCAAAGATACACTATATATACACTCGATATACACTATATACACTTCATATACACTATATATACACTAGATATACACTATATATACCCATGAAGTCATAATTCTTCAAGTTTGAGGTCGTCGTTGGGCTATGGTTCCATTACTTGGTTTCTTATTTCTGCTCTATACATGTATACGTTAAACATACACGTCTATAGAAGATCGATTCACATATATACACTCTATTCTATGTATATGTAATACTTTACTACATTATATATACATTACAATATGTATAGATATACTTATATACTAATTTATAAAACATATACACATATATATGCACCATTCAATATATATTTACTAGTTTAAATAAAATATATATACATGTATACGTTAAACATACACGTCAATAGAAGATCCATTCACATATATACACTCTATTCTATGTATATGTAATACTTTACTACATTATATATATACTAATTTATAAAACATATACACATATATATGCACCATTCAATATATATTTACTAGTTTAAATAAAATATATATACATGTATACGTTAAACATACACGTCAATAGAAGATCCATTCACATATATACACTCTATTCTATGTATATGTAATACTTTACTACATTATATATACATTACAATATGTATAGATATACTTATATACTAATTTATAAAACATATACACATATATATGCACCATTCAATATATATTTACTAGTTTAAATAAAATATATATACATGTATACGTTAAACATACACGTCAATAGAAGATCCATTCACATATATACACTCTATTCTATGTATATGTAATACTTTACTACATTATATATACATTACAATATGTATAGATATACTTATATACTAATTTATAAAACATATACACATATATATGCACCATTCAATATATATTTACTAGTTTAAATAAAATATATATACATGTATACGTTAAACATACACGTCAATTGAAGATCCATTCACATATATACACTCTATTCTATGTATATGTAATACTTTACTACATTATATATACATTACAATATGTATAGATATACTTATATACTAATTTATAAAACATATACACATATATATGCACCATTCAATATATATGTACTAGTTTAAATAAAAAATATATACATGTATACATTAAATATACACTTCTATAGAAGATATATAAACATATACATTAAATATACATTAAATATACATGAAATATACATTAAATATACACTTTTTTTTCTGTTGCCGGGCCGGGCTGGGCCGGTTAACCGGCGGGCCTGGACCGGGTTGGTCCGGGCCGGGTTAACCGGGCCCAAATTTTTAAAAAAACCGGACCGGGACCCGGTACCCTAAAGCCCTAGGGCTTTCCGGGCCGGGTCAAACCGGTCCGGTTTGGTGTTATGGGCCGGGTCGGGCCGGGTCAGCCCGGCCCGTTTGACACCCTTATCCAAAGATACTACTCCTTACGCTCTTGTTTGGACGATGGTTTGTCGTGATTTCATAATATATGATATGGTATGATATTATATTGTATGGTATAATATAGTATAATGTTTGGATGGATTGTATTATTTGTTATTATTTAACAACAGTTTTATTATTTGATTTGAAGGTATGATATTGTATCGTAACTGATAAATTCATTAAAATATCTCTAATTATTATAAATTTTAAATTTATCAAAAATTATTAATAAATAAAATAATTTTCTTTCTCTTATTGATAGATCAATCAACTAAAATATTCTTTCTTCTTTTCACTTACTCCATGCCTAAAAGTTCATATAAAATTGTGAATCAAAGTAAGAATTAAAAGATCAAACCAAAATAAAGTTACAAGAAAGACTTTTAAAAAAAAAAAAAAAGAATAACTAGTTAATCCATGTCATCTTCTGTGAGAGTATAACAGTATGTTACACTGGGAGACAACTAATTGTGCAGTCAAAAATTAACCACTATTCGGTCGACTCAAAACTATTCCGGACTTTCATTGACATTACATTCTGCAAAATGGGAAGATAGAAACAAAAAATTGCAACTGTTTGCTTTGTGCTGCTCCCCCGATCCATTTCCTGAACATGTTTTGTATTATAGGTTATCTCAAAAGAGAAGTAACTTCTACTACTGAGTTTTTGGTTTCTAGATCTTCAAATATGACCCGAACAAGTGCTTGATTTTGGGATTTCATTCATGTTGCTGAGCACGGCAATATATCAAGAACGCGTTTGCAAAGTACGAAGTTGAAGGCCATTAAGACGTGCCACATTGCATGGCCCTGAGGGTTAACGTACCAGCGCGGAATTTGCTTATAGAATAATCTATCACATATCCAGTAAGCAGCTCGATCAATAAAGTCGCCACATATAATTTCGCTTTCCTTATCTTCTACCATGAGACTCATCATCCCCATCTTCTTCGTCATTAGATGAGTAGCCATTTTGGTCCTTGTTTCCACCATTATTTATAACTTGCTCAACAATGCGTCCTCTGTTACCATCATCATCGTCTTCTTCATCATCATCATAAGATGCAAGTGGAAAAAGTGGATTCTCAAAAGCAACTGCTGGAAGAGAGGGAGATGACTGATTTATTACCTTCTGTCATTTTGAGTTTGCCTCCTCAGCCACCACGCCATCTTCTACTTCTCACTTCTTCGTCATTCTCTTCTCACTTCAAACTATTAAAGATCCACTAGAGATAATAAAAATTCAAATTACTAACCAAATATCAGAAACAATTCAAAGTGATCTAAGAGATGCTTTGAAACAGACGATAAAAGTTTAAACGTGCATATATTATTTAGCAAGGTAAAAAGATATACAAACCATTGATTCGACAATCAATGTAATAATTTTGACTAGATCCATTTAATTTACATTTTCAATATCAAGAGCAGCACTTAACAATCAAAAAATAAATAAATAAATAAATAAATAAAGGGCAACACCTCTCTATAATTGCTAACCTGATTTAAAACAATTAGAGGAAATAATGAATTCAAAAGAAATTGGACAGTTCATCTCATTTTTCTTGTGTCCTTGAAAGTCGTCACTCTATCTGGCCACACCCATTTTTAGGTAAGATATTCATACAACTCTCACAATCTTGTAACCACCAAAACAAATACTGAAGATATAACCATCCAACTGAAAGATATTGGTATTAGAAAGCTCTTGTAACACCAACAGAAGCACCTTTTGCTACTAACATGAAAATAAAGACTACCTTCGTAGGTACATGTCGTGTTCTAACATGTTCCTGAGATATTTTGGGGACCCTATAATCAATCCTCAACTAGAAATCTCAAGAAGAAATGTGGATTCCAGAAAATCCAGCTAATAGAATGACTTTTCAGCTTTACACCTATTATGTAACACCCCGGATCTGGTACCTGGAATGCTGGACGGTGCTCATGACCTCGAAGGACCACAAGCTAATCCATGACTGATATCTTTACCTGTATACTACATAATATACTGTATGATTGCAGAAACATGAACTGAAAGGCCATAAGGTTCAAGACTATAACATAACTAATAAAGATATAACGTCTGAATGGGGTATGAAATACCCAAAACAAAACTGAAATAACATAATAGTCTGAACATGATAATCTGGAAAGCCTCTAACTGACTGAACTATCTGAATGAGGAGTTGATAGGATATGTCCCCAACTAACTCCAACTAATAAATTACTTAATGAGATAATAAATAAGTGATCATTTCCTCGAGAGATGAGGACTCACTGCTAACTCTGACTGCTAAAACTAGAATACTACTGATGCTCTGGAGCTCATGCTTCTGAACCTATGGTATAAGACACCATAGTGCAAATGCGTTAGTACTTTGAATATACTGGTATGCATATGAGGTAGGCTAAATGCATGGGGTTCATATACATGAACAATACTTGCTAACTGACTAATATGAATGTGAGAATACATACATGAATAAATAGTAACTATATCTGAGATCGTGATAACATAAATTTACTAATAACTAACATGACTAATAACTGAATTCTGATGGCTGAACTAACTGATAACGTGAGTGACTGTATCTGACAGTTCTGAATCTAATGGAACTAGATGAGTTTTGTATTGTTCTGAGATGATTATATCTGATATGAGTTGATTGTACCTGACATTCCTGAATTCTGTAGGACTATCTGAATTCTAATACTGAGACTGATTGACTGTATCTGACAGTCTTTATTCTGTAACTGAAATTGTGGGAAGTAGTTATCTAACTGACATGCCCTAAATAATGCATTATAACTGAGTTAGGGTCTAATTTATAACCCTAATTAGAAGGGTGTCAATACCGCACCACCCATAAGAATAAGCTATGAGTGACCCTCATCTGACAGTATTCCCCAAAAAAATGGTGGGGCCCTCATCTGACAGTGCTTATCCACCTCATCAACCCTCATTTGATAGTGTTGATATCTCAACCTAAGCTGGCTACATAGTTTTGGAACGCAAGGATGACTTCTAAGAATCACACCCTCATCTAACAGTGTGTGTTCCCATCCTTGGGTTTACTCGGTGCTAATTCCGACTCCCATCTGAATAGACACTGATCATGGATTACTGAACTGAACTGGACTGAATTAACTGAGTTTCGTTGAATGACGGAACAATACTGATATTAGTGTATTATTGAGCTTTCCTAAGTCACATAACTGACTGAGTTCTATGGATCATGGCTTGACTGAGGATAACGTGAAAACATGACACGAACTCTAGGCACACATCTATATTTTTTGGGTATAAGTACCCCCAAGACTCGATGGAAGGAAACTGACAAGGCATGATATTCTTGAATACATGACTAACATCAACAATCCATAATACAATAATTAAAGATATTTCATGGGCATTGGATTATCATAGCTTGGTACGTGAATAAGATAACATGTATACATAGCATAATTTCATATGGCTAAGTCATGATCAATCCAACAAACAATTTCAATATATAAGAATAGCATGGAAGTCATTTTTTATCATAATTAAGCTATAGTACATAATTTCTACCCTCCTAGGCATTTTATCAAACACCTTACATGCACCCTTAGGGCATAGGCCTAATCATCAAATTGACACGTTATAAATAATTCAATTTATGGATTTTACTCGCTTTCTAATGTAGTTTCATGGAAAACACAAAAATATTCCAACTTGAGAATCATATAACTAGATAAACATAGTTAAAACCAACCCACAATATAAATATCATGATTCATAATTTAAAAGAGGGTTTTTGATCTTTATGGATGAAAGGAATCCATAAATCAACACAAAATATAACTTAGTTCTTGCTTTAGTGAAGATTGATGGAGAGATTTTCTTGAAATGAATCCCCAATTGAAACCCTAGATTGTTCTTGAGAGAAAATTAAGAGAAACTAGTATATTTTGGGTGAAGAATGGCTAAATCACGTGTTATTGGGTTTAAATAGGGGTGAAAAATTGACCCTTTTAACCGTGAACGCATCTTTTAAATTCAAAAAAATTTCCCCAAATTGGACCCCTGGCGCGACGCGGCGCTATCACGTCGTGTCACTGGAATTTGACAACTGGTAAATTGAGGGATGGCACGACGCGAAGCCATCGTGTTTCCCCTTCATTTGTGACCTGGAAGTTTAGCGCGATGCGCCACTATCGCAGACCCCTACTGGAATTTGACAATTATCATTTTCTCCTGTGGCGTGGCGCGCCACTGACTAATATGGCGCTGTTTTACGATGGGAACTTAAAATAGTCATAACTTCTTACCTACTTATCGGATTTAGGTAAATTTTATATCGATGGAAAGCTTATTGAATTTTTCACATGAAAAAAAGTAAAAATCTTGAAAATTTATCATGGAATAAATATCATTCGATTTAGAAGCTAATACTTGACATTCTTGAGACAAAATTAGTTAGGAAACTTTGGGGTATTACAATATCTCCCCCTTGGGAACATTCGTCCTCGAATGAGACTAATTGAGAGTGAAGAAACGATAAGATGAAGTACATACTAAACATGAACACTAAAACATGACTACATAATTGATATTTCTAAGATTCATACTGAGCATACATATCTGATGTATGATTCCATGACTGAGTTGATACATGAATGCATGACTGAGAGTACTGATAAGCTGATCACACATATCTGATGCATGAATACATGATGGAACTGATTATATGACTGAGATTTTTAATAAATAAGTTTTCTCACAAGGAGAATACATGTCTGATGCATAGACACATGACTAATCTGATGCATAAACATATAATTAGATATGCAATGGTACTTAGTACCAATTTTAAAAAAAAATGGAAGTACCAATTTTAAAAAAAATGGAATCATGAATATGAGGATGATACCAAGTCGTAACTGAAATCTGGACATGAAAACTAAAAAGCTTAAGGAGAACTGTTACCTTGAGTTTGATCTGAGTCAGCGGAGAAGAGGTGAGGGTACTTGGTACGCATGTCTGCTTCTGCTTCCCAAGTATCTCCCTCAACGGACTAATTCCATCAAAGAACTTTAACTAGAGAAACTTCTTTGTTCCTTAGTCTACGAGTCTGGTAGTCTAGAATTTTGACTAGAGTCTTCTCATAAGAGAGGCTGTTCTGAACATCTATGCTCTGAATAGGGACTACAACTACTGGGTCACCTATACACTTCTTGAGCAAAGAGACATGGAAGACTAGATGAACTGAGGCTAGATCTGAAGGCAATTCGAGCTCATAAGCTACCTTGCTAAAGCGACTGAGAATTTTGAAGAGACCGACATATCGGGGACTAAGCTTTTCTTTCTTGCCGAACCTCTTCATTCACTTCATGGGGGATATATTTAGATAGATGTAGTCACCAATATCAAACTCTAGATCCTTTTTACACACATCTGTATAAGACTTCTGTCGGCTTTGAGCAACTCGGAGTCTTTCTCTAATCAACTGGACTTTCTCTAAGGCATCAAATACTAAGTCAGGCCCTATAACTGAGGCCTCACTAACTTCAAAATAGCCAATTGGAGATCTGGACCTCATACCATAGAGAGCTTCAAATGGAGCCATCCAAATACTGGAATGATAGCTATTGTTGTATGCAAACTCAATCAAAGTAGTCATTCCAACTACACTTGAAATCAATTGCATATGCCATTAGCATATATTCCACGGTTTGAATAGGACTTTCTGCTGGACCATCTATTTGAGGATGAAAGGCTATACTGAGATGAACTTGGGTACCAATACCCTTTTAAAATAATTTCTAAAAATGAGAGGTAAATTGGGTACCTCTATCTGAAATAATGGATAATGGAATATCATATAATCTGACCAACTCCCTGATGTAGATTTTAGCGTAATCCTCGGCTGAATAAGAGGTATAAACTGGTAGAAAATGGGTTGATTTGGTTATTCTGTCTACAATGACCAAACTGAATCATGTTGGCGATGAGTACGAGAAAAACCCATCATAAAGTCCATGTTCACTTCTTCCCACTTCCAAGTAGGAATATTGAACTCCTACATGGACCCACTAGGATTTTGGTGCTTTATCTTAACCTGCTGACATATAGAGCACTTAGCCACAAACTCTGCAACATCCTTCATTCTACTTTATCAATAGATTTCCCAAAAGTCGCGATACATCTTTGTGGCCCCTGGATGAATAGAGTAGTGTGCACCATGCTCTTCTGTAAGAATTCACTGCCTCAAGTCATCTTCACCTGGAATACATAGGCGACCCTGACAATGAAATAGACCATCTCCCCCTTAGGAGAAAACCTTTACTTTATGATCCTTTACTGACTCTTTTAACTTGACTAGACTGGGATCTCTATCTTTCTTTTATTTTACCTCAAAAACTACAGATGATTCTGAAGTACTTTGAACCCATATATCACCCTCTTCTATATCGACTAAGCGAACACCTAGTCTGGTAAGTTTATAAACTTTCTGGACTTTCTGAGCTAGTTTCTTCTTACTGTCCTCAACATGAGCAACACTACCCATAGACAATCTACTGAGAGTGTCAGCCACTACACTGGCCATGTCTGGATGATAAAGGACACTTATGTCATAATCTTTCAAGAGATCTAACCACCTTCTCTGATGAAGATTGAGATCTTTCTGAGAAAGGACATACTTAAGGCTCTTATGATTGATGAACACATCTACATGAACTCCGTACAAGTAATGCCTCTAAATCTTTAAGGCAAAAACCATGGCTACTAACTCAAGATCATGAATCAGATAATTCTTCTCATGGGGTTTAAGTTGTCTAGAGGCATAGGCTATGACCTTACCAGGATGCATGAGGACAAAACCCAAACCTATTATGGATGCATCACAATACACTACAAACCCATCTGGACCATCTGGAAGAGCTAAGATTGTGGTTGAGGTGAGTTGAGTCTTCAACTCCTGAAAACTCTTCTCGCAAGGATCTAACCACTGAAACTTTACTTTCTTCTGAGTCAATTTGGACATAGGGGATGCAATAGAAGAAAATCTTTCAACAATCTATCTATAATATCCATCCAAACCCAAGAAAATCCTGATATCTGATGGCGAGACAGGTCTGGGCTAGTTTCTTACCGCTTTGGTCTTTTGAGGATCTACTCTAATGCCATTACCTAAAATGATATGGCCAAGGAATGCTACTGACCTTATCAAGGGCTTACTGTTTGTAACAAATTTTAATTTATGAAAAATAAATAACCATGAATAAAATTTGAAGAAATAAGAATATTTTATTGATAAATAGTATGAGTACAACTTTGTTACTCTCTTGATTCTTCTTTCTGAATTTTATCCATAATTCAAAGTTCGTTAGTAGCATTTTTCTCAAATTTAGAAAGATTTGGATATGATCTCCATGAAAAAAAGTTTTTTTTTGGATTTTATTAAAATATTTGGTTATTAAGAAGAAATAATCTTGATCTCTTTGTGAATAATCTATGAGTTAATGAAATTTTCAAGATGCCTATCTAAGAAAATATATCACCCTTTAAATAGGCATGATGTAGACCTCCTTGAGATGTGTTTGATCTTTGAGAATATTGAGCACCACTTTATCATTTTGAGTTTATCCATGGGAAGAACTTCATTGGCCACTCTTTTAAAAAACTGTGTCATTGATATTAAGGTTTTCTCCAATGCTTGCTGAATGCCTCTGGAAAATTATGGAAACCTCCTATTATGGTTATAGGGGTAGGCAGTTCAAGTGTGAATAAACTTTTTGGTCTCATTCTAATTGGTCAATTAAGTTATCAAGCTTGTCACAAATGTTATGTAATGAGATTGCTTGTGATTGATCAAAACATGTTATTTTTTAACACTTAATAATTTTTTACTAGCTTTTGAATTTCACTTGTATTGCCTCATCATTTGAATGAGTGACATTGTCTTGTTGGTCTTGAATTTGACTGGAATGCCATGCCACTTGACATGCGACATGCTTGGAATTCAAAGTGAAATGGACTTTGAATTTAATAAAATACACTTATTATTTTTCAAGCCTAAATTTATTTCAACCCAAACAAATATGAATTTAACCCAAAGTTTATATCAATTTGATCTAAGAAAATTTATGCATCAATATATGCCCCCACTTTAGTGCTTATGCGGTGTTCTATTTGTTGGAACCTTTAAAGATGAGACTTGAAGTATTCATGAAACAGTTTTTTGGTATAATTTAAGCCTGAAAAAATATTTGAATTTTGACAAGAAATAACTACTGCTCGAGCTCTTCAATCGTGTCTATCACGCCCTGAGTCTATACCTTAGATGTGATTGACACTTGAAACTACTAAAAAACCCAAACATACTCTTGGAATAACATATCTAAAGCATAATATATGAAACCAAAGCGAAAGTTGTGAAACAAAATCATGACATATAAGTTCCAAAATGTAAAATGAGCCTTATTGGGAAAATAATGAAAGTATGAAGGACTAAAATAACCACAAAACTAATATATATCAAGCCATTAATACTGAATAAAAAATAAATATTCCTAGACAAGGTCTCGAACTATCCATAAATAAAATAAATTCTAGAATAATAGAGGAGAACAAATAAACTATGTCCCCAAATAAAGAGGACCCACCAACTCCTGAGAAGAAGTTTGCACTATCTAGCCACGAGTTGAGAACGTGCACCAATATCTTACATCAATAAAAACATGTAGCACAGAAGAGGTATGCGGTCAATACAACGATGATATGAGTATATAAGATAAAAGCTAAACAACTCAAAATCATCTCTATGTCATAGTTTAAGAAAAAAACTAAATAAGACTTTCATTAGGATGTTTGCTTCTGGGTTGTCCCGTGACTTGGTGTTGGAATGCAAGGCCACCTTGTTAAATAATGACATGGCTATTTCCAGGTTGGTGGTATAGATGCAACAAGTGAAGGATAGGAAGAAAAAATAGGTAAAAATCAAGGAGAGGCTTAGTAAGAAGTTTCTATACTTAGATCAGAGTGGAGGTTAGAAAAATAATGTCAGTGATGGAAAATGATGGCCTAAGAAGAAGGCTTAGAGATGTCTGGTTCCTATTCTACAGCTAGTGCCCTATATCCTAAGCCGTCCGATGAGCTCCATCTCCAGAACTGTGATGGTCCTAGGGTACAGGGTGGCAGTCTCAGGCTAGTGAAGCTCAGTCATCCCTATCTTATCCCTTTGCCATTACTATGGGCAGATGCATCATGGATTCTTTAGGAGAAAAGGAATAAGTGCTTTAAGTATGGTTAGTTGGGCCACTTACAATGGGGTTGTCCATTAACCAGCGTTGCTACTGGGTCTAATAAGGTTTTGGTTGTCGCTTCTTTAGCTCCTGCACTAAAGGGTAATACTTCTGGCTTTAGCACTGGTCAGAATTGCCTTTGTTCTCTTGCTACTTTTCAGGAATCTAAAGCTTCTCCTAATTTTTTCACTGGTATGCTACGATTTTTTTTCTCATGATGTGTATTGTCTGCTTAATTCGGGGTTTACCCTTTCTTATGTGATCCCTTATATGGATATTCATTTTGGACTTGGTCTCGAGTGTATTTTGAATCCTTTTTCTGTGTCTACCCTTGTAGGCAACTTTATTATGGCTAGAAGAGTCTATAAGGGTTGTGTAGTATCTATCTGTGGTAGGAAAATATTAGTGGATCTGATAGAGTTGGACATGTTAGACTTTGATGTGATTTTGGAGATGGATTGGTTGCACTTGTGCTATGTGTCTCTTGATTGTAGAACCCAAAGGTTCATTTTCTAATTCTTGATTGCATCGGTGATTGAGAGGGAAGGTAGTTTCTTAGTGCCTAAGGAAAGATTCATTTCATATCTTAGAGTTTGGAGGTTGATCTCCAAGGTATCTATACTATTTAGTTTATGTTAAAGATTCTAGTTTCGACGGACCTTTATTGAAATCTATCCTAATGGTTTGTGAGTTTTTCAAAGTGTCCCCTAATGATTTTTCTGATGTTCCTCCCGATAGGGGGATCCTTATCAATTTTGGGATCAATTTTTTTTCGGATACTTGGTTTATCTCTATCCCTCCCTATAGAATGGCTTCGACTAAGTTGAAAGAACTTAAAGATTAGTTAAATGACCTTATAGATAAGAATTTTCTTTGCCCTAGTATTTCCCCATGGGGTGCTCCTATGCTTTTTGTGCATAAGAAGGATAGGACCCTTTACATGTGTATAGATTACCGCCAGCTGAATAAGGCGACAATGAAGAATAAATATCTTTTTTCTAAGATTGATGACCTAGTTGATTAGCTCCAGGGTGCTAATTACTTCTCTAAGATTTATCTTTGGTCGGGTTATCATTAGTTGAAGTTTACCGAGGTAATATCCCTAAGACTGCTTTCCAAACTCGCTATGGTCATTTTGAGTTCTTAGTGATGTCCTTTGATTTGACTATTTCACCGTCAACATTTATGTATCTGATAAACTGAATATTCCATCAGTTTTTGTACTTATTCATCATTGTGTTTATTGATGACATCCTGGTTTATTTTAAGAGCATGGTGGATCATGCCAATCACCTCTGTATAGTTTTGCAGACCATTGAGGATCAATAATTGTATGCTAAATTCTCTAAGTGTGAGTTCTGGTTGAATGTTGTGGCCTATCTAGGCCATGTAGTATTTAGTGAGAGGATCACGGTGGATCCACATAAAGTTGAGGTGATTAAGAAGTGGCCTAGACCCATGACTCCAACTGACATTCAGAGCTTCTTGTGTTTAGTTGATTATTAATGGAGGTTTGTAGAGAGTTTCTTTTCTATCTTCCCCATTGACTAAGTTAACTTGGAAAAAGGTAAAGTTCTTGTGGTCGAATACTTGTGAGGCTAGTTTTGAGAAGTTGATAGATAGATTGAATCCGAAGTTGGTTTTGACTCTACTTGAGGGTACCAAAGGTTTTGTAGTTTATTGTGATTATCCCGTGTGGGACTGGGCTGTGTGTTGATGCATCATAGTAAGGTTATGGTCTATGCTTTTAGATAGTTAAAAGTTTATGAGAAGAAATACCCAATGTATGACTTAGAATTGTTGGAAGTGGTCTTTGCTTTGAAGATTTGGCGCCATTATTTATATGGGATTCATGTTGACATCTATTTAGATCAGAAGAGATTGGAATATGTATTTACCTTGAAGGATTTGAATCTTAGGCAAAAATGATGGCTTGAGTTGCTCAACAACTATCATCTAAGTAAAGATATCGTAGTTATTGATGCTCTTAGCAGGTTATCTATGAGGAGCTTATCCTATACGGATGAATAAAAATAAGAAATAGTGAAGGATATTCATCGGTTGGCTAATCTTATAGTTTGTCTCTTAGACTTTGAGGATGGAGGTGTGGTGGTACAAAAGGTGGTGAAGTCATCTCTTTGTGCTGAGATGAAAGAGAAATAGGTTTTGGATCCTTTCTTGATGTGAATTAAGAGTGATATGGGCCAACAGAAAGTGATGGTTTTTTAGATTAGCGGCGATGGTATCTTGAGATACCAAGGTAGGTTGTGTGTCCCCGATGTTAATGGGCTATAAGAGAGGATCTTGGTTGAGGCTCATATGTAAAGGTACACTGTTCATCCTGGCTCAACTAAGATGTACCATAATTTAAAAGAGATCTATTACGAGAATAACATGAAGTGGGATGTGGCAAATTTTATAGCCAAGTGTATGGTTTGTCAACAAGCAAAGGTGGAGCACTTGAGACCTAGTAGGTTGTCTCAAGAGATTGGGTTTCCCAAATAGAAGTGAGAAGTGATTAATTTGGATGTTGTTATTGGTCTTCCACAGTCCTTCCATCAGTTTGGTTTGATTTGGGTCATCGTGGATAGGATGACTAATAGGATGACTAAGTCCGCTCATTTCCTACCTATGAGGATGAATTACTCTATTGAGGATTATGTAAATTTGTTCATTTAGAAATTGGTAGGTTACATGATGTACTTGTTTCTATTATATCTAATCGCGGTAGTCATTTGTCCTTCCAGTTTTGGCGTTCCTTTCAGAGAGGTTTTAGGAACTAAAGTGAACTTTAGCATCTCTTTCCACCCTCAGATAGATGGACAAGCTGAGAAGACTATTTAGACTTTAGAGGATATTCTAAGATCTTGGGTGCCTTACTTTGGTGGTAGTTGGGTTGATCATTTACCCATCATAGAGCTTGCATATAATAATAACTATCTCACAAGTATTGGGATGACTCCTTTTGAGACTCTTTATGGTAGGAGGTGTAGGTCTCCTGTTGGCTGGTTTGAGGTTGGCAAAAATAAATTGTATGGTCCCGCCTTGGTTCACCAAGCCATGGAGAAGGTGAAGGTGATTTGGGATAGCCTTAAGACTACCCAGAGTCACCAAAGGTCCTATACAGATATAAGGTGAAGGGGCTTGGAATTTGATGTGTGTTATTTAGTATTCTTGAAAGTGTCTTCATGAAGGGACTGATGCAGTTTAGAAGGAAAGAAAAGCTCAGTCCCCGTTATGTTGGTCTATACCAAATTTTGAAGCAAGTCGGTAGTGTAGGTGATGAGTTGGATTTGCCTCCGATCTTGAGTTACATTCATCCGGTCTTTCATATTTTGATGTTCAAGAAGCGTATGAGTGATATTTCCTTGGTAGTTCCTTTGGAGAACTTTGGTATTTCGAGCTTCTTGTCATATAAGAAAGTCCCTGTTGAGATTTTCGGTCGACAAGTCTGTTGGTTACGGATAAAAGATATGGCTCAGTGAAGGTTCTATGGAGGAACCAAAAGTTTGAAGAAGCTACTTGGAAAGCTGAAGAGGACATGGAGTACAAATACCTATTCTTGTTCCCCATTTTGGATACTCGTGCTTAAGGTATGTGTTAATCTTACCATCTTTGTTTTCTAACATTGTTAAAGAAAATTATGATTTCCCCATCATCTTTGTTCTCTATCTTTGTTAAAGGTAAGTGTACTTGTATTCTGTGTTAAATCATGCTAAGGGATGCATTGTTATATTATATGGGGATGAATGATCCTAAGAGGGGGGGGGAGAATATAACACCCCGAGTTTTGGTACTTGAAAAATTTTTGAGTTTCTAGACTTACTGCCTAGACGACGACCCTCCCTCTAAGTCATCACTGGTCATTACGGGTCTTAAGAACCCAATCGTAGACTAACCAGTATTATGGCCTGGAGTTTCTGCTGTGACTACGACTAGGGGTTACGAGTCGCAAAGACTCAAAATGAGTCGTATGGTGCCAACTATAGACAAACTAGTGTGATGCCTAAAGTATTTTTTCTCGACTACGACTTGGACCCTACGAGTCGTAGGGTTTCTTAATGAGTCATGGGATATGAATCTTAGGGTTACCAGAGGGGGGCTCTCAACCACTGTCCAAACTATGACTTGTGGTGACGAGCCATAGTGAGTCCTTACGAGTAGTACAGTGATCCGTAGCCACTGGAGACAATTTTTCATCTTTTAATTAAGGGCACTTTGGACATTTCCCTCTTTACCCACTTAATACCCATGACCATAAAACACCCTTGGTATGTTATTTTCAACACTGTAGCACTCAAAATACTCTCCCAAACTCTCTAAATTCTCTCAAGCAAGATACTTAGGGTTTCCAAGAAGTTGATCAATTAGAGCTCCTAACAGCAAATTCTCTTCATATCTTTTAATATTCAGGCACATTACACTTTCCCAACTATTACTTTTTGAATACATGTGTTTTAAGTAGTTCTCCATGATGTTTTGATGTTGGTTTTTGAGCATGGGTTGAGGGTATTGAATGATTGTAATTTATGTGATGTTTCATATTTATATATGCATTGTTTATGCTTAAATGGTGGTTTTGAAATCAATTTGATGCATGGGTATGGTGAATAAACTAGGGGATTGTGATTTTCCCAAATTTTGTGAATATTGACAATTGAATTGGTAATAACCCCAACCCAATTTTATGAAAGTGGTTTGAGTATGAGTAAAATTGTATTAAACTATTTTTGGAACAATTACATGATATAAAGAGGCATTTGAACATAGTGGTTTAATTTAAAGATCAAAGGAGTCGGTGTCCCTCCACCTTGTATTAATGAACAAAGGGAGTTGTTTTCCCAAGTTAATGGAATTGTGATGGCATGTTGATGTTACCTTGCAAGTGTAGTTGGTGCGGCGATACCAACAGTGTATGCCTGAATTTGTATTATGGTTTAATGAATGGGAATATATGTAAATATTTTAATGGGGCTTAAAAGAGGGTTGTGTAGCATGGCCGTGAAAGTAGAGGTCCCGAGGGGAAAAAATTGGAAATCATATTTGCAAGCATGAGGGTCTAAATAACTTGGGGTTCGAATCGAACCCCCCTTACTTATGATAGGGTGGTTAAAGTCCACTTTATTATATGATTTCAAGGTTCGAGTCCCCCATAATACACTACATGATCAAGTTCTTAAGTCACCTTAGTATATGGGTGGGAGGTTCAAGTCCCCCATGCATATATATAAGATTATTCTCCAGTTCGTGTGGCTACACGTACTGGGGCTCGACCAGGGGTGAGAAATGGGACCCATATGACTATGGGTACTATTATGACGGCTATGATATGCAATCCAGGATAAAGTTTTAAAGTGCAGGTTAAGCCTTGTTCCCTATCCTAGAATTTTTATATAAGTATATATGTATGCACACATGTATGTGAACATGTACATTGAGTTAAACTAGATTTTGAATTGCCATTACTTTCTCTTATACCAGAGTTACATGCTAATGCTCAACCTACTAAACGTCTCTAGACACTGTATCCTGTAACGCCTCAAATCTGGTACCCGAAACACTACACGGTGCTCATGACCCCGAAGGACCATAAGCTAACCCAGGACAGATATTTGTACCTGTATACTGCATAATATACTATATAATGCGGAAACATGAATTGAAAGTCCATAAGGTTCTACACTAAGATATAATATCTGATAAAAATATAACATCTGGGTGGGGTATGAAAATTCCAAAACAACTGAAATAAATTGTCTAAACATACTGTAGTTTGAAAAGCCTCTAAATCATGACGGAACTGTCTGAATGAGGAGTTGATGGGACATATTTCCAACTAACTCCAACTAATAAATTAATTAATGAGATAATAAAGTAATGATTATGTCCTCGAGATATGAGGACTCACTGCTAACTCTAACTGCTGAGACTGGAATGTTGCTAATGCTATGGAGCTCGTGTCTTCGAACCTATGGTATAAGACACCATAGCACAAATGTGTCAGTACTTTGAAAATACTGGTATACATGTGAGGTAGGCTGAATGCATGGGCTTCATATGCATGAATAATACTGACTAACTAACTAATATGAATGTGAGAATGCATGCATGAATACATAGTAACTATAACTGAGATCGTGATAACATGAATTTACTGATAAATAACATGACTGGTAACTGAGTTGTGATGACTGATATAATTGATAATATGAGTGAATGTATGTGACAGTCCTGAATCTGATGGAACTAGCTGAGTTTCGTACTATTCTGAGCTGACTATATCTGACAATCCTGAATTCGGTAGAACTATTTGAGTTCTATTACTGAGACTGAATGACTGTATCTGACAGTCCTAATTTCTATAGATGAAACTATGGGAAGTAGTTATCTAACCGACATGCCCCAAATAACGCATTATAGCTGAGTTGGGGTCCAATCTGTAACCCCAATTGGAAGGGTGTCAATACTGCACCACCGATAAGGATAAGCTATGAGTGACCCTTATCTGACAGTGTTCTTAAAAGAGAACGGTGGGGCCCTCATCTGACAGTGCTTATCCACCTCATCAAGCCTCATCTGACAGTGTTGATGTCTCAACCTATGCTGGCTACATAGTTCTGGAACGCAAGGATGACTTCTAAGAATCACACCCTCATCTAACAGTGTGTGTTCCCATCCTTGGGTTTACTCGGTGCTAATTCCAACTCTCTCTAAATAGATACTGATCATGGATTACTGAACTGAACTGGACTGGATTAATTGAGTTTCGTTAAATGACGGCATAATACTGATATTACTGTATTACTGAGCTTTCTTGAGTCACATAACTGACTGAGTTCTAAGGATCATGGCTTGACTGAGGGTAACGTGAAAACATGACACGGACTCTAGGCACACATCTATATTTTTTGGGTATAAGTACCCCCAAGACTCGATAGAAGGAAACTGATAAGGCATGATATTCTTGAATACATGACTAACATCAACAATCCATAATACAATAATTAAAGACATTTCATGGGCATTGGATTATCATAGCTTGGTACGTGAATAAGATAGCATGTATACATAGCATAATTTCATATGGCTAAGTCATGAGCAATCCAACAAACAATTTCAATATAAAAGAATAGCATGGAAGTAATTTTTTATCACAATTAAGCTATAGTGCATAATTTCTACCCTCCTAGGCATTTTATCAAACACCTTGCATGCACTCTTAGGGCATAGGCCTAATCATCAAATTGACACGTTATAAATAATTCAATTTATGGATTTCACTCGCTTGCTAATGTAGTTTCATGAAAAACACAAAAATATTCCAACTTGGGAATCATATAACTAGATAAACATAGTTACAACCAACCCACAACATAAATATCATGATTCATAATTTAAAATAGGGTTTTTGAGCTTTATAGATGAAAGGAATCCATAAATCAATACAATACATACCTTAGTTCTTGATTTAGCGAAGATTAATGGAGAGATTTTATTCAAATTGAATCCCCAATTAAAACCCTGGCTTGTTCTTGAGAGAAACTAGTATATTTTGGGTGAAGAATAGCTAATTTGCGTATTTTTGGGTTTAAATAGGGGTGGAAAATTGAAACTTTTAACCTTGGACGTATCTTTTAAATTCAGTGATTTCCCCAAAGTGGACTGATGTTAGGCATATTTACACACCTAAAGCACCTTAATTTACCCATATTTTATCTAAGTTTTGAGGACAAAATATATAATTCCTGCACTTTTAGTCCTTTTTCCTGTAAGTGAGCTAACCAACATGATTAGCAACTTTTCAGGTATAAATGATGAATATTTCAGCATTTTGTGGACTGTTGGACGCCAAAGGAAACTTCACGTAAGAAGAAAGGCAGCTTCTGGAAGCTTGTGGACTGAAAGTGATGCATGGAGAACTTGTCCCGGGCAAAAATAGCATTTCTAAAGACTTGGGGGATCAGCAGTAACTTAGTACGATTAGGACAAGTATGCAGTAACCCAGTAGGACTAGGACATGGATAAAAACCCTATTTCAATAAGACTAGGATATGGATGTTATATAAACCCTATTTTGTTGAACTTTTCAGCATTCTCCTTTCTATTCCTTCCCATTCTAATTAATTCTTATTTATTCTATTTTTATTCGATATTTAGTACTATTCACGTTACTTTCTGAAAGAGAAAGCACGACTCTTGTGACCAACATGAGATCGTTCAAGCTTTGGTACGATGATGATGTTTATTGTGATCTCCGTTGCACTCATGAGTAGCTAAACTTCTCTGTTAGGGTTATGGAAGCCTTATGAGATACTATCTATTACTATGAGTTTGTGAATTCGTGATGCGCATGCTACTTATATCATTACTCTCTTCATCTTAATTGAATTCTTGTGGTTGCAAACATATAAAATACGCCAGTATAGCATTAAGTTGTTCGAAAGAAAAGTTACATGTCTGGAAAAGAGAGAGTGACAAGGAAATAGGGCTACCAACTCCTGTTGAAAAGTTAGTGCCGTAACTTGATTAACCTCTTGGAGAATTCGTACCATTAGTTATGCGCTTTAAGCTCGAAAGAGTTAAAGTGAGATAATCCTTGATGGTCGAAAGACGCTAGGATTTACCATAGAATACGAATTTCTATAAGTGCATGCATGTCTGAATTCCGCATAACTCATAGCCAATAGATACGTAAAACTCATAAGGTGGACATAACCCTAACTTACAATTCTCATTGATTAAAATCTTGCTAAATATTCCGTTTTTACTTTGCTATTTTGATAATTTTACTTCACGCATAAAATCCCCCCTTTTCCGTAGAATTTTCGACCAAAAGTCTACTAATAGTTGCTTACTTAGTGACCAAGTATTCCCTGTGGGATTTGACACCCAACCTAGTTGGGTCCTATATTTGACGACGACCGCTTAAACTCTTACGAGAGCTGTAGTTTGGGCGTTATCAAATTTTGGCGCCGTTGTCGGGGAATACGGTTGTCAACTAAGTTTGTGATAATTACTAGACCCTTTGGTCAAAGATTCTTGTACTTTACTTTTAGTTGTTGTTTTTGTTTTCTGCAGGTTTTTGTTCAGTGCATGCCCAATACTCGAAGTTTGGGACAACCATTATTACCCATAAACCCGGAACCGCAACTTATTGGCAAGATGGAGGCGCAACTTGACATTGAAAGAAGGGCTTCTCAACAAGAGCAGGCTAGACTAGCTGCATTGGCCGCTGCCCAAGTACATCAATAGAATATTGATAACCCTGGGCGGGAAATAAATCCTAACGATGAGGACCTAGGTGATGACGAGCTACTAAACCCTAGGCATGATGCTGAGGTGGCGACACCTGCAAGTAGAAGATATCGTCAAGCTAGATTTAGACCTGAACGCCAAGCTATACAGATCCCTTTTGATGATGATGATGACGATCTGGATGGAGCTGGTTCCACAGGAGCTATTATTCCTCCGCCATTGGCACCCGGAGCCAAGTTCAATATTAATAGCACCATGATTCAGCTTTTGCAAGTCAAGGGATTATTTGGTGGACTAGCAGGCGATGATCCGAATACGCATCTGATCAACTTTATCTCTACAAGCAATTCATTCGACAAACCAGAAGTTGGACAGAATGCAATTCGACTGTGTTTATTTCCATTGTCTCTATCTGGGGAGGCAACTCTATGGTTGAACGGGCTGACTCCTGATTCTATCACTAATTGGAGGCAATTGAAAGACGCTTTCCTAGAAAGATTCTTTCCGCTATCCAAGAGAACACAATTGAGAGATGAAATCAGCAACTTTTGACAGCTTCCAACTGAAGCTCTCCATGAAACATGGGAGAGATTCAAGAAGAAGCTTATGAGATGCCCAAACCATCATATGACCAATGTCCACTTGATGGAGATATTATACAGATCTTTGAATTCGGTGACTAAGACAGTGGTTGATAATGCTGTAGGATGGTCATTCATGGACCTTACTTTTATTCAGGCAAATGATATGCTAGATCGTATGACAAAGCAAAGTAGAGCTTGGCATCCCAGGGATTCTGAGGTAGCAAGCTCTACTATATCTATTGGCCTGACTGCAGAACAGAGGCGTAGGTAAGAGGAACGTGACCAAGATATGGCTCACATGAAAACACAGATGGATCTTCTCACCAAGCACTTATTATCAGGGAAGACCAAAAAAGTCAAGGCTGTTGTGTCGCAAGGAAGAGATGAATCTGATTCTGAGGAAGAAGCTAACTACTTGAATAATCAGGAGGGTTTCTGAGGCAATGCCCAAGGAAACCAAGGTCGAAACTATTATGATAATCCAGGATATAAGGACCGTGATCAAGGTAGTTGGAAGAATAATACTGACAGGAGTGGTTTGTATGTTCCTCCTGGAAATCGTGAGGCTGTGGCGTCTGGCTCTGGAAAGATGTCCATGGAAGATATGATGGCAAAGCTGGTGAAAGGAGTGGAGGCAATCAACCCGGGGTAACTGAGGTAATAAATGATTTGTCCTCAATGAAGCAATTGGTTGACTCGCATTCTACTGTAATAAAACAACTAGAGCAGTAATTGAGTCAACTTTCAGCAGCATTCAACCAAAGGAGGGCTGGAACGCTACCTAGCGACACGATGCAAAACCCAAGGAACGACGGATCATGTATGGCTATTACTACCCGGAGTGGTAAAGTGTTGGAAAATTCGTCCAAAGGCAAGCAGGTGATTGATGATATAGCAGATAATGTTATTGATGCAGAATGTGAAGATGCCATAGAAGATGAAGTGAGTGTTCATGACGTTACCCCTAGACGTCTGCAACTTAAAAAGATCGATAATCAGAAGCAAGATAAAAAGGATGTGGTGGAGAAAACTATTCCCCTTCCACCACCACCTTTTCCTCAGAGATTGAAGAAGAAAGATGACGATACCAGGTTCAATAAGTTTATGAATATGTTGAAGCAGCTGACTATTAATGTTCCTTTGGTTGAGGTGCTGGAACAAATGCCAGGATATGCAAAATTCATGAAGGATCTGTTCACAAAGAAGTGGGCAGCAAGTTATGAGTTGGCTGATAATGTTCATTATTGCAGTGCAATCGCCACAAGATCGTTAGTTCAAAAAATGGCAGACCCTGGTGCTTTCACTATTCCTTGCACGATTGGATCGTTGGCTTTTGCTAAGGCATTGTGCGATTTGGGTGCTAGCATCAATTTGATGCCACTATCCGTCTATAGGAAGTTGGGGTTCGGCGATCCAACACCCACCAATATGCGGCTCGTGATGGCAGATAGCTCGGTAAAATGACCTGTTGGTATCTTAAATGATGTGTTGGTGAAGGTTTTCACCTTCATCTTTCCTGCAGAATTTTATTTTGGATTGCGAGGTGGATTCTGAAGTTCCCATAATCTTGGGACACCCTTTCCTTGCAACTGGAAGTGTGCTTATTGACTTAAGAACTAATGAGCTTTTATTTTGGTTGAATGACGAAGTGGTCCGTTTTGATGTGTGCAAAGCCATGAAGCAGCCCAGCGATATGAATGTGTTCTCTATAGATGATGTTTATGATGAGGATGAGAAAGAATTATCCATAGAGAACCAACTTATTGTTGACCCATTGGCGGCTGTACTTATGAATGTTGAACGTGAGGATGTTGAAGAACATGAAGAAAACATTTGTGCTCTAACATGAATAAGGTCCTATTCTCATGTCCCTAAGAAGATGGACCTTGATCTTAAGAATCGACCGTCACTAACAGTGAAGACTTCCATTGAAGAGCCACCAGGGCTAGAATCGAAAGAGCTCCCCAGGTATGCGTTCTTGGGAAGTGGTAATACACTTCCGGTGAGTGTTGCGGATGATTTAAGTGAACAGCACGTAGAGGATCTCATCTCTACTCTGAAGAGGTACAAGAGAGCTATGGGATGGACTATTGATGATATAATTGGTATCCCTCCTGGGATATGGATTTAGGTGAATTTTATATCGATGGAAAGTTTGTTGGATTTCCCACATGACTAAAAGTGAAAATCTTGAAAATTCCTCATGGAATAAACATCATTCAATTTAGAAGATAATACTTGACATTCTTGAGGCAAAATTAGTTAGGAAACTTTAGGGTATTACAATATCTTTCCCTTGGAAACATTCGTCCTCGAATGAGACTGACTGAGAGGGGAGAAATGATAAGCCGAAGTCCATACTGAATATGAACACTGAAACCTGACTACATAATTGACATTTCTGAGATTCATACAGAGCATGTATATTTGATGCATGATTTCAGGACTAAGATGATACATGAATGCATGACTGAGAATACTGATAATATGATCACACATATCTAATGCATGAATACATGACAGAACTGATTACATGATTGATATTTCTAATAACTGAGTCTTCTCACTAGGAGAATACATCTCTGATGCATTAACACATGACTAATCTGATACATGAACATATAATTAGATATGCAATAGTACTTAGTACCAAGTTTAAAAAAATTGAATCCTGAACATGAAAATTGAAAAGCTTAAGGAGAACTGTTACCTTGATCTTGATCTGAGTCGGCGGACAAGAGGTGAGGGTACTTGGTATGCATGTCTGCTTTTGCTTCCCAAGTTTTTCCCACAACGGACTGATTCCGCCAAAGAACTTTGACTAGGGAGACTTTTTTGTTCCTTAGTCTATGAGTTTGGTAGTTTAGAATTTTGACTGGAGTCTCCTCATAAGAGAGGTTGTTCTGAACATCTATGCTCTGAATAGGGACTACAACTATAGGGTCACCTATACACTTCTTGAGAAAAGAGACATGGAAAACTGGATGAACTAAGGCTAGATTTGAAGGAAATTCGATCTCATAAGCTACCTTACCGAAGTGACTGAGAATTTTGAAGGGACCGACATATCAGGGACTAAGCTTTCCCTTCTTGCCGAACCTCTTCACTCCCTTCATGGGGAGATCTTTAGATAGACAAAGTCACCAATCTCAAATTCGAGATCCTTTTTACGCACATCTGTATTACACTTTTGTCGGATTTGAGCAACCCAGATTCTTTCTTTGATCAACTGGACTTTCTCTAAGTCATCAAATACTAAGTCAGGCCCTATAACTGAGGCCTCACTAACTTCGAACCACCTAATTAGATATCGGTACCTCCTACCTTAGAGAATGTTGAATGGAGTCATCCGAATACTAGAATGATAACTATTGTTATATGCAAACTCAATCAAAGTCAAGTGGTCATCTCAACTACCCTTGAAATTAATTGCACACAGCCCTAGAAAATCTTCTAGGGTTTGAATTGTCATTTATGATTGATCATCTGTCTGAGAATGAAAGGCTGTACTGAGATGAACTTGGGTACCAAGAACCATTTGGAATACTTCCCAAAAATGAGAGGTGAACTGGGTAACTCTATCTAAAATAATGGATAATAGAATACCGTGTAATCTGACCAATTCCGTGATGTAGATTTTGGCATAATCCTCAGCTGAATAAGAGGTATGAACTAGAAGAAAATGGGTTTATTTGGTTAATCTGTCTACAATGACCAAACTGAATCATACTAGCGATGAGTACAAGCAAAACGTATCACAAAGTCCATGTTCACTTCTTCCCACTTCCAAGTAGGAATATTAAACTCTTGCATGGACCCACTAGGCTTTTGATGCTCTATATTAACCTGCTGACATGTGGAGCACTTAGCCACAAATTCTGCAATATCTTTCTTCATCTCATTCCACCAATAGATTTCCCAAAAGACGCAGTACATCTTTGTGGCCCCTAGATGAATAGAGTAGCGCGCACCATGTGCTTCTACAAAAATTTACTGCCTCAAGTCATCTACACCTGGAACACACAGGCGACCCTGACAAAGAAATACACCATCTCCCTCTTGGGAGAAAACCTTTACTTTTTTATCTTTGTTTGACTCTTTCAAATTGACTAGACTGGAATCTTTATCTTGCTTTTCTTTCACCTCAGAAACTGGAGATGATTCTGAACTACTCTAAATCCATACATCACCCTCTTCTGTATCGACTAAGTGAACACCTAGTCTGGTAAGTTGATAGACTTCCTGAGGTAGTTTTTTCTTAATGTCCTCAACATGAGCAACACTACCCATAGACAGTTTACTGATAGTGTTGGACACTATATTGGCCATTCCCGGATGATAAATGACACTCATGTCATAATTATTCAAGAGCTCTAACCACCTTCTATGATGAAGATTGAGATCTTTCTAAGAAAAGACATACCGAAGGCTTTTATGATCGATGGGCACATCTTCATGAACTCCGTATAAGTAATGCCTCCAAATTTTAAGCCAAAAACCATGGATACTAACTCAAGATCATGAGTTGGATAATTCTTCTCATGGGGTTTAAGTTGTCTAGAGGCGTAGGCTATGACCTTACTAGGCTGCATGAGGACATGACCCAAACCTATTCAGGATGCATCACAATACACTACCAACCCACCTGGACCATCTACAAGAGCTAAGACTAGGGCTGAGGTGAGTCGAGTCCTCAACTCTTGAAAACTCTTCTCACAAAGATCTGACCACTGAAACTTGACTTTCTTTTGAGTTAATCTGGACATAGAGGATGCAATAGAAGAAAATCTTTCAACAAACCATCTATAATAGCCAGCCAGACCCAAGAAACTCCTGATATCTGATAGAGAGACAGGTTTTGGCCAGTTTCTTACCGCTTTGGTCTTTTGAGGATCTACTCTAATGTTATCACCTAAAATGATATGGAAAAGGAATGCGACTAACCTTAGCCAAAATTCGCACTTACTGAATTTTGGGAATAGCTGGTGATCTTTAAGAGTCTGAAGTACAATTCTAAAATGGTCTGCATGATCACGCTTACTGTGGGAATAGACCAGAATATCATCTATGAAGACTATAATAAACCTATCTAAGTATTGCTTGAACACCCAGTTCATCAGGTCCATGAAAGTTGATGGGGCATTAGTAAGACCAAAGGATATGACTAGGAATTTGAAGTGACCATACCAAGTACAAAATACTGTCTTTAAAATGTCACATTCTCTGACTCTAAGCTGATGGTAACCTGATCGGAGGTCTATCTTAGAGAAATAACTGGCACCCTTGAGTTGTTCAAACAAGTCATCGATTCTAGGAAGTGGATACTTGTTCTTGACCGTTACTTTATTGAGTTGACAGTAATCTATGCACAATCTGAGAAAACCATCTTTCTTTTGCAAGAATAAGACTGGTGCACCCCATGGGGACACATTGGGTCTGATGAATCCCTTATATAAGAGATCCTTCAACTATTCTTTTAGTTCTTTGAGTTCTGTTGGTGCCATTTTGTATGGCAGAATAGATATAGGCTGAGTATCTGGAAAAAGGTCAATGTTGAAGTCTATTTTTCTTTTGGGAGGAATTCCTAGAAGATCTTCAGGAAAGACATGTGAATATTCATTCACTACTGGTACGATTCAAGATTGGGAGTTTTGAAACTAGTGTCCTTTACATGAATAAGATGATAGACACATCCATTAGATATCATTTTTCTTTCCCGAAGGTAGGAGACAAGCTGACCTCTGAAAGCTAAAGTACTACCCCTCCACTCTAGGACAGGTTTATTCAGAAACTAGAACTGGATCATTATGTTTCTGCAGTCGATTGTGGCATAGCAGGAATAAAGCTAATCTATGCAAAGAATGACATCCAAATCAGTCATCTCTAATTCATCTTAGTCCGCTGAGGAGACTTTCTGAAATATCATAACCGAACAGTTCCTGTATACCCACTGGGCTATGATGGTTTTACTCACTGAGGTAGAGACTAAAAAGGGTTCTACTAAAATTTTGAGACTGATTCCAAAATCAACTGCTATATAGGGAGTGGAAAAGGATAAAGAAGCCCTTGAATCTAGCAAAGCGTAAACAAGCACATGAAAAAATTGTAACATACCAGTGGCCAAATCAGGAGAATTTTCCTGATCTTATCGGGACTGGAGAGCATAGAGTCTTTTTGGGCGTTGCCCACTAGTAGCGCTGGAAGTGGCACCCTACTGATTTGGGCGACCGGACTGAGCCGAGGAACGATTCTACTGACCCTGATAACCAGACTAGGGACAATCTCTGACTCTGTGTCCTGGCTTGCCACATCCAAAATAGACATCGCTACCAGCTCTGCAAGCACCTTTGTAGTTCTTACCATAAGTCTGACAAATAGAATTAGTTCAGGCATTGCTGACACTGCCCTAAGACTTAGAGCCTGCTGCCCTATCTCTATTTCCATCCCTAAACTTAGGAGCTAGAGCACTAGCTAAAGAAGGAGTTGGAACTGATGACTTAGGACTAAACTGGGAATGGTTTCCCACTTCTAATTTGGGTTGAGCAAAGTTGAAACTACCTGTCCTTGCTCTCTTATTCTGCTTCTCCCTCATCTTAACCTTTTGATCGTTTATCTGCTGATCATGAGTCATAAGCCTGGCTAAAGTTATGTCACTATTCAACATCACAGACCTACACTCATTGACCATGCTATTATTTACCCCAGAAACAAACTTACTCATCTTGACCCTACTATCTACAACCACATGAGGAGCATATCTAGATAATTGAGTAAACTTAAGAAAATACTCTTTCCCCATTATGTTGCCCTGCCTGAGGTTGATGAATTCTAATACCTTAGGTTCTCTCAGCTCTTTGGGAAAGAATCTATGTAAGAATGCAGTAACAAACTCCTCCCACTAAATAGGCCTTGCATCATCTGACCTTTCTGATTTTCACTGTTTAAACCAAGTGTGGGCAATATCCTACAAATGGTATGTGATGATAGGCGTATCTACACGCCTAAAGTACTATAATTGACCCATATTTTAGCTAAGTTTTGAGGACAAACTCTATAATTTATGCACTTTTAGTCCTTTTTCCTGTAAGTGAGCTAACAAATGTGATTAGCAATTTTTCAGGTATAAATGATGCAGAATGCAGCATTTTATGGATAACTTGACGCCAAAGAAAGCTTCACGAAAGAAGGAAAGGAGAGCTTGGACGCCTAGGACCAAAAGTGACGCATGGAAAATCTGTCTCGGGCAAAAACAACAATTCTAAAGACTTTGGGGATCAACAGTAACTTATTAGGATTAGGATAAGTAATGCAGTAACTTATTAGGAGTAGGATAAGTAATGTAGTAGCTTAGTAGGAATAGGATATGGGTGTTATAAATACCCTATTTTGCTAGAGATTTTATCATCATTCTTCAACTCCGAATCATTCTAATTCTTCTATTCATTCGAATTCTCATACTTCTACTTTCAATTCTCATTCTCTTCATCTATTCAATTCTTAATTTTCACAACAAGAGAAATGCTATTCTAAAAGGGAATTCACGCCACAAGCCATACCAAACCCTACTACACGTGAGATCTTTGTTTTGGTATAATGATAATGTCTATTGTGATTTCCATTGCACTCATGAGTAGCTAAACTTCTCTGTTGGGGTTATGGAAGCCTTATGGGATACTATCTATTGCTATGAGTTTGTGAATTCTTGACACGTATGCTTCTTATATCATTACTCTCTTTATCTTAATGCAAATTCTTGTGGTTGCAAACACATAGGATACGCCAGTATAGCATTAACTTGTTTGAAAGAAAAGTTATATGTCTGGAAAAGAGATAATATCAAGGTAATAGGGCACCAACCCCTATTAAAAAGTTCGTGCCATAACTGGATTAACCTCTTGGAGAATTTGTACCGTTAGATACGCTTTAAGCTCGAAAGAGTTAAAGTGAAATAATCCTTGATGGTCGAAAGACGCCTGGATTTACCATAGAATACAATTCTCTATAAGCACATGCATGTCTGAATTCCGCATAACTCATAGCCAATAGAGACGTATAACTCATAAGGTGGACATAACCCCAACTCTAAAATCTCGTTGATTAACATCTTACTAAACATTCTATTTTTTTCTCTGCTATTTTCCGTTTTTACTCTACTATTTTGTTTACATTATTTGCACGCACAAAATCCCCCCTTTTACGAAACTTTCACCAAAAGGCTAATAATCTTTGCTTACTTAGTGACCAAGTACTCCCTGTGGGATTCGACACCCAACCCAGTTGGGTTCTATATTTGACAACGACCACTTACACTCTTACGAGAGCTGTAGTTTGAGCGTTATCAAAAATTGGCGCCGTTGCCGGGGAATACGATTGTCTACTAAGTTTGTGATAGTTACTAGATCCTTTGGTCAAAGATTCTCGTACATTACGTTTAGTTGTTGTTTTTGTTTTCTGCAGGTTTTTATTCAGTGCATGCCCCTTACTTGAAGTTCTGGTCAACCGTTATTACCTTTCAATCCTAAACCACATCGTATTGGCAGAATGGAGGCTCAACAGGAAATTGAAAGAAGGGCCGCTCAACAGGAACAGGCTAGCCTAGCTACTCTAGCCGCCGCTCAAGTGCACCAACAGAATATTGATAATCCTGGGCGAGCAATGAATCCTGATGATGAGGACCTAGGTGATGACGAGCTACTAAACAATAGGCATGATGCTGAGATGGTGACACCTGCTAACAGAAGAGATCGTCAAGGCAGATTTCGACCGAAACGCCGAGCCATACCATTCGATGATGATGATGATGATCTTGATGGAGCTGGTGCCACAGGAGCCATTATTCCTCCGCCCTTGGCGCCCGGAGCCAAGTTCAACATCACTAGTACAATGATTCAGTTATTGCAACTCAAGGGATTATTCGGTGGACTCGCAGGTGATGATCCAAATATGCATCTGATCAACTTTATCTCTACATGCAAGTCATTCGACAATCCAGGCGTTGGACAGAATGCAATTCGGTTGCGCTTATTTCCATTGTCTCTATCTGGGGAGGCAACTCTATGGTTGAATGGGCTGACTCCTGATTCTATAACTAATTGGAGGCAATTGAAAGACGCTTTCCTAGAAAGATTCTTTCCGCCATCCAAAAGAGCACAATTGAGAGATGAAATCAGCAACTTTCGTCAGCTTCCAACTGAAGCCGTCCACAAAACATGGGAGAGATTCAAGAAGAAGCTTATGAGATGCCCAAACCATCACATGACCAATGTCCACTTGATGGAGATACTATACAGATCCTTGAATTCGGTAACTAAACCAGTGGTGGATAATGCGGCTGGAGGATCATTTATGGACCTCACCTTTGTTCAGGCAAGTGATATGCTAGACCGGATGACAAAGCAAAGTAGGGCGTGGCATACCAGAGATTCTGAGGTAGCAAGCCCCACTTTATCTATTGGCATGACTGCAGAACAAAGGAGAAGAGAAGAAGAACGTGATCAAGATTTGGCACACATGAAAATACAAGTGGATCTTCTTACAAAGCATCTATTATCAGGGAAGACCGAAAAAGTCAAAGCAGTTGCATCAAAAAGAAGAGAGAAATCCGATTCTGAGGAAGAAGCCAACTACGTGAACAATTAGGGGGGTTTCCGATGCAATGCCCAAGGAAACCAAGGTCGGAACTATTATAATAATTTTGAAAACAAAGACCGTGATCAAGGTAGTTGGAAGAACAAGACTGACAGGAGTGGTGTGTATATTCTTCCTGGACGACGAGAGGCCACTGCATCTGGTTCGGGAAATATGTCAATGGAAGATATGATGGCTAAACTATTGAAAGGAGTGGAAGCAACCAACACTGGAGTAACGGAGGTAATAAATGACTTGGCCTCAATGAAACAATTGGTTGACTCACATTCCACTTTAATAAGACAGCTGGAACAACAATTGAGTCAAATTTAAGCCACATTAAATCAAAGAAAAGCTAGCACCTTACCGAGCGACACAGTGTAAAACCCAATAAATGATGGAACGTGCATGGCTATTACTACTAGAAGTGGTAAAGTGCTGGAAAATTCATCCCAAAACAAGCAAGTGGCCGATGATCTCGTAGGTAATGCAGAAGAAGATGACGCCGTCAAAGCTGATGAAGACGCTCATGACATCATTCCTCAACATTCACAGCCTGAAAAGATCCCTGAACCAAAGCATGATGAAAAATAAGTCGTGGAGAAAACAATTCCCCTTCCACCACCTCCTTTTCCTCAAAGATTAAAGAAGAGAGCTGATAATACCAAGTTCAATAAATTCATGTCTATGTTAAAACAGATGACCATTAATGTTCCCTTGGTTGAGGCATTAGAACAGATACCAGACTATGCAAAATTTATGAAGGATCTTCTAACAAAGAAGCGGGCAGCAAGTGGTGAGTTGACAGATGCTGTTCATCATTGTAGTTCAATCGCTACCCGATCACTAGTTTAGAAGAAGGCCGACCCCGGTGCCTTCACTATTCCTTGCACTGTCGGATCTTTGAATTTTTCCAAAGCATTATGCGATTTAGGAGCCAGTATCAACTTGATGCCATTATCCATTTATAGAAAGTTGGGGTTGGGTGATCCTATTCCAACCAATATGAGGCTCGTAATGGCAGATAGGTCGGTAAAATGACCTGTTGGTATTTTATGTGATGTATTGGTGAAGGTTTCTTCATTCATCTTTCCGGCAGACTTCGTTATTTTAAATTGTGAGGCAGACTCAGAAGTTCCCATAATCTTGGGGCGCACTTTCCTTGCAACAGGAAGTGTGCTTATTGACTTAAGAGCTAATGAGCTTTTATTCCGAATAAATGACGAAGTAGTTCGCTTTGATGTGTGCAAGTAAATGAAGTAACCCAAAGATCTGAACGTATTCCCAGTAGCTGATGTTTATTTCGATGATGAGAAAGAATTACTTGAAGAGGAGCAGCTTATTGATGACCCATTGGCGGTTGTACTTATGAATGTTGAGCGTAAGGATGCTGAAAATTATGAAGAAACTATTGGTGCTCTAATAGGATTAGGGTCGTATCCTCATGCTCCCAGAAGCTGGACTTTGATCTCAAAAATCGACCTACACCACTAGCTAAACCATCTATTGAAGAGCCACCCACGTTAGAATTGCAGGAGCTGCCTAGTCATTTAAAGTACGCATTCTTAGGAAACAGAAATACACTCCCAGTCATTGTGGCGGCAGACTTGGGTGAGCAGAAAGGTGCAGCTCTCATCGCTATTCTATGGAATTATATAAGAGCCATTGGTTGGACCATTGCTGACATTATTGGTATTCCACCTGGGATTTGTACACACAAGATTCAGCTTGAAGAGAATTGCACACCAACTATTGAACATCAAAGGCGTCTAAATCCACCTATGCAAGAAGTGGTGAAGAAAGAAATTATTAAGTGGTTAGATGCAGGGGTTGTGTATCCAATCTCCGATAGTAAATGGGTAAGCCCGGTATAATGTGTTCCCAAGAAAGGAGGCATGATGGTAGTAGAAAATGAAAAAAATGAGCTTATTCCACTCAGAACCATCACAGGATGGAGATTATGCATGGACTACTGTAAGCTGAATTCGTGGACACTTAAAGATCACTTCCCAATGCCATTTATAGACCAAATGCTTGATTGATTAGTAGGGAAAGGATGGTTTTGTTTCTTAGATGGTTATTCCGGCTATAATCAGATTTGTATTACTCCATAATACCAAGAGAAGACAACGTTTACATGCCCATATGGTACGTTTGCCTTCAAACATATGCCATTTGGACTATGTAACGCACCCGCCACTTTTTAGCGTTGTATGATGTCCATTTTTTCTGATATGGTGGAAGACACTTTGGAGGTATTCATGGACGATTTTTCAGTTGTGGGAGAGTCGTTTGAATTGTGCTTAGCAAATCTAAGTATGGCGTTGCATAGATGCGTTGAATTCAACCTAGTGCTAAATTGGGAGAAGTGTTACTTTATGGTGAAAGAAGGTATTGTTCTTGGGCATAAAATCTCCGAAATAGGAATTGTGGTAGATCGAGCTAAAATCAAAGTCATCGAAAAACTACCACCCCCAATTTCAGTCAAAGGAGTTCGTAGTTTCCTCAGGCATGCAGGTTTCTACCGAAGAATTATCAAGGACTTCTCCAAAATTGCTAGTCCATTATGCAAAATTTTGGAGAAAGATGCTAAGTTTGACTTCAATGAAGATTGTGTGAAGGCATTTGAATGCCTCAAAGGGAAGCTAATTGAAGCCCCTGTCATTGTAGCACCAGATTGGTCTCTACCGTTTGAAGTCATGTATGATGCTAGTGGGGTAGCTTTGGGTGGTGTACTTGGCCAGAGAAGGGAGAAGTTATTCCATCCAATCTACTATGCGAGCAAGGTCTTGAACGAAGCCCAGAAGAACTATACTATCACAGAACAAGAGCTCCTAGCGGTTGTGTATGCTTTTGAGAAGTTCCGTGCTTATTTGTTAGGAAACAAAATAGTAGTTCATATAGACCATGCAGCCCTTAGATATTTGATGACAAAGAAAGATGCGAAACCAAGGCTAATTCGATGGGTATTGCTGCTGCAAGAATTTGATTTCGAGGTGAAAGACAAAAGAGGTTGTGAAAACCAAGTGGCTGATCATCTATCTAGACTCGAGAATGAGCATATAGCGCAGCCTAATCTCGAGATTGATGATACATTCCCTGATGAAGAGATCTTATCCGCAATAATGGAAGAGTTACCTTGGTATGCAGACTTTGCAAACTTCGTGGTAAGTAATGTGATGCCTAAGAATCTATCATTTCATCAAAAGAGGAAATTCATGCATGACATGAGACACTACTTCTGGGATGAGCCATATTTGTTTAGACGATGCGCGGATGGTGTTATCAGAAGATGCATATCCCATGTTGAGGTGCCGAATATATTGGAAGCATGTCACACTTCCCAAGTTGGGGGACATCACGCAGGTAATCGGACAGCAAGGAAGGTATTGCAAAGTGGCTATTATTGGCCCTCGATATTTAAAGATGCCTACAACTTTGTGAGAAGATGCGACCAATATCAGAGACAAGGTGCGATTTTGAAACACCATGAGATGCCCATGTCGAAAATCCTTGAAGTAGAGCTCTTTGATGTATGGGGTATCGATTTTATGGGTCCATTCGTGAATTCGTTTGGAATGAAATACATCCTAGTTGCTGTAGATTCTATTTCAAAATGGGTCGAAGCAGTAGCATTGGCTGATAATGAAGGAAAGCATGTTTTTGTATTCGTGAAGAGAAACATCTTCTCTCGTTTTGGGGTACCACGTACTATCATAAGCGATGGAGGATCACACTTTTGCAACAAACTATTCAAATCCGTGTTGGCAAAATATGGTGTCAAGCAACATAAGGTAGCCACGCCTTATTACCCTCAAACTAGTGGACAGGTAGAGGTTTCCAATCGTGAGATCAAGCAAATCCTTGCTAAGACTGTAAATGCCAATAGGAAAGATTGGTCTCGGAAGCTGGACGATGCACTATAGGTTTATAGGACTACATTCAAAATTCCAATTGGCATGTCCCCGTACCAACTAGTTTATGGGAAGGCTTATCACTTACCCATCAAACTCAGGTATAAAGAATTGTGGGCGCTGAAGCAACTATATTTGAATTGCGATGATGCTATGAGTCTGAGATTGGAGCAGCTGAATGAGATGGATGAGTTCCGTCTACATGCATATGAAAGATCAGACCTCTACAAAGAGCGGACGAAAAAGTATCATGATCAGCGGATTGTTCAACGAAACTTTCAAAAGGGTGATATGGTACTTCTCTTCAATTCCCAACTAAAGCTATTCCCAGGTAAGTTAAGGTCCAAATGGTCTGGTCCGTACAAGATTAGCCAAGTCTACTCATTTGGAGTAGTTGAGCTAGAAGACAATAATGGTGTTGTCTTTAAGGTGAATGGCCAACGAGTAAAACCATATATCGGTCCTCTTGACTCGATAAACTATATGGCCACCATCTATCTCGACGAAGTCTAAGTACTCAAGGTAACTATGTCGTGCCGCGACAATAAATCAAGCGCTTGATGGGAGACAAACCATCGTTTTTAATTGTTTTTGTTGTTTTTGTGTGAATGAAGGTGCAAGAGGTGTAAAGGAGAAGATTGGTTTCAAATTTTGATTTGGAAGTATTTCATGTTGAAGGTGGTAAGTTAGGAATAAATAAGCAAAAGGCTATGGGTTGGGCATTGCCTATGAAAATATAGGCAATGAACAAGGCAAGGCCTATGTAAATATAGGCCACGAACAAGGCAAGTCCTATGCTATGGCCTAAGCTCTCGGATTCTAGAGTGCCATAGCATAGGCGCCGCCTATGCTCAACAATGCCATAGCATAGGCGCCGCCTATGCAAATGCCTTTTGTCTCTGAATCTCATATGCCATGACATAGGCGCCGCCTATGCCTAACAATGCCATAGCATAGGTGCCGCCTATGCTCAACAATGCTATGCAAAAGGCGCCGCCTATACCAAGCATAGGCAAAGCTTTAGGCGCCGCCTATGGTAACTTTTGGTCTCCAAATCCGATTCCAAACGGGTCAAAACCCAACCCAAGCTTGTCCTATAAATAGAACCTTAGTCCTAAATCAACAACACATTGCAAGTCCACCCTAAAGCGCCGCCTACCTCTCCAAATTCTCTAAAAAATTTTCCTTTTGCTCTTTTAACTTTGCAAGAACATCTTCCGAGGCCATCAACCAAGTAAGTACTTCTTTGTTCTTCATTTATATTCCGTAAGTACTACACTACTATGCCTATAATGAATTGTTAAATCTTGAAGTAGTATTAGTGATTTGAATGAGGTTGATTTGTTGTGATACAACTAAGTGCGTGAAAGAATACGTAAGGATAGAATACGTAAGGATGCTCTTGAATTGTTTCCAACTTGTATTTGATTTTGATACACTGTCATACTTGTGCGGAAGTGACATAGTCTAGAACATTGCATAACCTTGTAACTTGAAATCTTGCTTGAATGACTTGTTTATTGCGATCAAAACCATGGTTCACTTCAAACATAAGATGTTGAGATTATTCCAAGCCATAAATTGATACAATATCTATGTAGTAGTTTTGTTCAATATGATGCATTAGTCCAAACATAAAAGAATTATCAAGATTACATGATCTAGAATTGAGAAAGGATAGTTAAGTTGATAAGAAAAGTATGATTGCACTGATTATAATGTTGGAACATGACACCTAAACGTATATCGATGAAATCTGAGTAATCGACATCGTTCACCTCACTAGTTCGTGCCAACATATTAAGTGTGGGGTGGTGCCACCACTGCTGGTTTGTTGATTGTATCCACCGAGATGAAGCTAACATGATTATTATTTTAATCTCAGGTACAATGGCACCCAAAGTAAGACAAGGAAAAGAAAAAGCAACCACTGCACAAAAAGGCCAGAAAAGGGGACGTAAAGAGCAAGGAGAATCCTCCTCACTGCAAGTACCTCACCGCATGTTTGGAATTAAATAGGTCCTCGAGGAGGAAGAAAAGGAGTAGTATAGGAACAACAAAGAGAAGAAATATGTTCATGTGGAGTTGATACACAAGGAGAGCCTAGCAATGAAAGAACCCCGTATGTTGGCCAAGATAATGGTATTACATCTTGATTTCATCTTTAGGGACATGGGAGAGTGCAATCTCAATTTAACACAAGAATTCTATGCCAACTGGTCACCAAAAACTATAGGGAGTGAAGTAAAGATTCGGGGCCAAGTTCTGCAACTAAATGCGGAGTTATTCAACTCCTTTCTAGGCTTGCCATCTGTTGATCCATCACCACTCAAGGAGCTGTATAACAGACCTCCGTACAGAGCCATTAGACACACATTGTGCGGAATGAGATCTATGGCACGATGGAGCAGACACAAGGACACCGGTCGGCACAACACCTTCCTATATGCTTCCTTGAATAGGGAAGCTAGGATATAAATGCGAATAGTCAACTCTTGTCTGATTCCAGGGACCCAGTACACGAAGATAACACGAGATAGAGTGTAATTGGTGTACGCATTGATGACGAATGTCCCTATCAACATTGGGGCAATTATTCGATCTACAATGCGTAAGGCTAGGCTGCACAAGAGGTCCCACTTCAGCTTTGGAAATCTGTTGACTGCAATAATGAGGAAGGAGGACATCGAAGAGGAACCAGCTGATCATAAACTTCCACATAACCCGAAAAAGGTTGACCTCACAAAGGTTAAAGATGCTGAAACCACACATGGCGTCAACCTTAGCACTGCAGAAAGGCATGCTCGGGATGAGAGTTTCTTTCGCCATCTCTATGGCATGACTCGGTTTACCATGATGAGCGGAGGTCGTATTCCAACTGCTGCAGAGCTCCAACAGTTGGATTATGACTACCCAATGAATGAGCATGCAAGGCAAATGTGTGGAGTCGGTGTATATTTTGAGGAACCTCTTGATGATGATGTGCCAACTGATGATGATCGTCGAATGCCATACTCCGACGTGGAGGAGAATTCTGATGACGACGACTCCAATGATGATTCCGACGAAGGGGGTATGACCCTAGACATAGAGGAGGAGTCTGACTAACCAGGTTCTTCTTATTTATTTTCCACTGAGGACAGTGTGTCCTGTCTAAGTGTGGGGTGCTGGTATTTGCATGCTATACTTCTTTATCTGCATTCGCATTTATGTTTGTTTGTTTTGTTTTTTCTTTAGTACACTAAAATTTTTTTTTAACTCTGCATGAAATTGTTCTGATAGGCAGCATGGTATTATGACAAGAGTTTGTGATAAAATTCATTACTATTGAGACATTTAGACTCTAATTGTGACTCATTATGTGATAATTGTGTGGTTCAATTCCTTCACCTGTTGGGTCAAGAGTCTATACTGCTTCCAATAAAGTCGACCATGTGCCTTGTGTGTGAGATGATAGTATATTCTATGTTTGCGGCTGATCATAGAACTTGCCTGGTATTAAAATGGCACCATTATAGAGGAGTGAAATTTAGTTTTTACTTATGCGGTGTTGATTTTTACTTAGGGTATACCCGTAGTGGTGTGTATTTATTTTGGTTGTTATTTTTGTTTTCTTTAGGTGATCTCCATAGTGTTCATGAAATTATGGGTGACAATGCAAGTAATTATGAATCCTTTAATGGTCCTATTGATTACGAGGAGAAACTCTATGATGTTGGGCTAACAAGTGCCATTTGTATCCCGTCTACTCATGGTAATAGAGTCTTTCACGTCACGAGTGTCATGCTACATATGCTATAAACGAAGGGACTTTTTGGGGGGCAAGCCCATGAGTACCTCAACTTATATTTGAAGAATTTCATTGATGTCTATGCACCCTTTTATAATGCATACATGACCCAAGTGTCCATTCGGTTACACCTCTTCCCATTCTCTCTAATGGGTAAGAAGGCATTGTGGCTTCGCTTTCTTCTGAATGGATCAATTACCTCATGGGATGAACTTACCGCGGCCTTTGTTTATCGGTATTTACCACCATCCAAGATGCTATAATTGCATGATGAAATCATTAACTTTAGGCAATTGAATGGTGACCCTTGTATAAGGTATGGGAAAGATTCAATGAAAAACTCATGCAATGTCCCAATCACGAGGTCCTAGAGAAGATTCTTCTCCAAATCTTCTATCGAGCTCTTGATTCACTTAACAAAATCATGGTTGACAACGCGGTGGAGGGATCACTTATGAAATTAACTTATCATACAACTATAATTTTTCTTAAGGAAGTTACCAAGCAAAATTTAGGGTGGAACACTCATGATGCCGAGGTACCAAAATGATCCTCTACTATCTTCTTTGTTGATAAGGAGCAAAAGAAGAGAGAGAGAGAGAGAAAATTATGGCAAAAATAATGATGCAATTGGAGCTTTTAACCAAGCATGTGATGGGTGTAACCACAAAAGCGGTGAATGCCGTGGCATCCAAGTCCTATGATGACGAAGAAGACAAGAAGCTTGATGAAGAGATTTGGTATTTGGAAAATTATTTGAGGGGTTTTCGCCCCGCCTATCTAAGGTAAGGTGGGAATAAAGGTGAGATCATAATCATGATTAGAGGGATAGAGATCGTGACCATGATCATTATGTACCCCCTCATGACTGGGAAAAGAACAAAGAAACAAATCCCATTGACCCCGACAAATACAAAATCGAAGATGTCTTGGCAAGAATTTTGATGAAAGTGGAGGGAATGGACAAGATGGTCCATGAATTGGAAGACGACTTTTCACAAATCAACCAAATAGTTGGAGTTGTCTTGTGATTTATCAATCTGTGTCATCGTGTGTATATACTATCATGGGTGATTTTTTAGTAGTGGATCGAGTTTTCAGTTCATGTGTTATGACTATTAGAGATGTTGATACTTATGCTGATCTTATTATTCTGGATATGGTGGATTTTGATATGATTTTGGGCATGGACTAGTTATCCCACTATCATGCAGTCATGGATTATTTTGCCAAGATTATTACCTTAGATATGCCCGCCGTACCCCCAGTCGTATGGAAGGGAGTGGTTAGCTATGAGCCAATAGGGATTTCTTATGTTTGTTCTAGGAGGCTTATTTCTAGGGATTAAGAGTCTTATCTCACTTATATTTATGATACTAGTGTGGAGAGTTCGTTGCTTGACTCTACTTTTTGTGCGTTTCCTGATGTGTTCCCTACCGACCTGCCTGGTATTCCTCCTGTCCATGAGATTAAGTTTGATATTGATCTCAAGCCTGACACTCAACTTATTTCTATGGCACCTTCCGTATCGCTTCTGCCGAGCTTAAGAAGCTGAATTCTCAGCTTCAGGATCTTCTTAGTAAGGGTTTTATTAGACTGAGTATATCTTTGTGGGGAGATCCTGTATTGTTTGTGAAGAATAAAGATAGCACCATGTGCAAGTGTATTGATTATAGGAAGCATAATAAGGTGATGGTTAATAATCGTTACCCTATCTCGTATTGATGATTTTTTTGACCAGCTTCAGGGAGAGGCAATATTTTGTAAGATTGATTTGAGATCTGGATACCATCAGTTGAGTATTTGGGTTGAGGATATCCTGAAGACAGCCTTTAGGACCATTTATGGTCATTATGAGTTCTTAGTGATGTCATTTGGATTGACTAATTCCCCAGCCACGTTTATAGATTTGATGAATCGAGTATTCAGGCCTTATTTGAATTCCTTCATAATTGTGTCTATTAGCGATATCCTTGCATATTCGAGGAGTAGAGAGGAACATGCATAATATTCGTGGATCGTGCTCCAGAATTTGAGGCATCATGTGATTTTTGCCAAGTTCTCCAAGTGTGAGTTTTGGCTTGAGTTGCTGACATTCCTTGGACATGTAGTGTCTAAGGATGGTATTGTGGTCATCCCAATTAATATTGGGGCGATTCATGATTGGGATAGACCTACATCTCCAACTAAGGTTCGCAGCTTCAGTGGTTTGGCTGATTGTTGATTTGCTATAGAAATATAGCACTTTCGGTGCTTAAAATGAGGAAAATATGCAAGTTTCTGAGGCCTTTTTGTTAGATATGATCCATTTTAGGTATGTTTTGCAGAAAATAATGATTTAGATGATAAGTTCATGAAAATGGTGAAAAAGGTGTTTTTGTCCACTTTTAGGGTGATTATGGATGATTGAGATGTTTTTCGGCTTGATCGTGATCAAAGCATGTTTGAGAATCAAAGAAGAGTTGAAAAACTGACTCCCGACACCTACCAAGTTGATCCACGGACCGATGTAGGACCTACAAACCATAGGTACACAAAGTGGGTACCATAAGTCCAAAATCTCGAGAGTTGACTTGCAAGAAATTTCCCATCCAGTACCTACGCCTAGAGCAAACCACAGGTACAACATACTGCCATGACCAGACCGCAGGTGTAGGAAGCAGGTAACCACCGACCCTATTTTCTCCTATTTTATTTGGGCTTAGTTTTTAGGGTTTTCTCTTGTATTATAAATCCCCTTAATGTACTTTTTAGTAGAGGCTCCACACTTTTAACACTTAGAAACATATTTTTATTCAAGATCCATCTTTGATCTTGGGATTCCAATGTATTGACTTTGCTTGATTATTTAGTTTACAATTGTGGCTTTTCTTTTATCTTATCATTGTGATTTCATCTTTGCTTTCCAATATGAATGTTATTGATTTCTTCACAATCACAAGCGGCTAAAACCCATAGCTAGGGTTGTGGAAACCCTGGAAAATTAATGAAGTAGGGGAAGTGTGATTGTTGACAGAAACATACCCATGACATGCATTGCTTTTATCTTTATTATAATAGTTGTCTTACAACTGCAGATATTAGGATCCCACCTAGATATCGCTATTTACTCTAAAAAAGTGGTAATGACTAGGAAAAGATAAAGACAACAGTAATTTGGAAGTTAATAGTCGATCTATTGCAGTACAACAGTATATCTAAATGATTATTAGTTTTCATCTAATAACTTGAGACTCAAAAGATGATAGTTAACTGGGACCAGGGTAAGGGTTAGTAATGCGATATCCTGAGATTCAATAGGTAAACGGTAAAATCCTCCTACTCATCCCAAAGACTATAAGAAGTACATAACTTATCGGTTCTGCATGTAAGGTATTGGGTTGGTTAAATAACGCACGATAAACCTATGGAGTTGAGATACTAGGGGGAACAACAACCCTAGTGTTGACCCATAACTGATTTCAAACAGAGTTAATATTGTTACTTTCTCGAGGCTACTCTAAGAAAATATCCCAATTGTTTTTCTAGTACTGCCTGTAGACTACTCCTGATACCTACCAACCATGTATTCCCTTGGGATTCAACCCAAAGCTTAGTTGGGTTACTATATCTTGACAATGACCGTACCATTATCTAAAATGAGGCGTTTCTTGGACGTTATCAAAAAATTGACGCCGTTGTCAGGGAACATGATGTTGATTTGTGGATTGAAGTTATTGCTGTTTTTAGGTTTTTATTTTTGTTCTTAGTTGGGCATATGCCGATATATGCCTAGCACATGGATTAGAGGTAATCCCTTACTCCCACTGATTTTAGAGAAGATCCTATAATCACATAGTAAGATGTCAGAAGCAACTAGGGACAATCTCCCTGAAGATGGAGCTCAAGATGTTGTTGAGACACAGGTAACAGACCACCGAGTAGCTCTCGATCTCGGTGGAGATCAGACCAAAAGACGACCTCAAGTGATCCTAGCATGTTAGTTTGTTCATTTATATGTAGATGATTAAGAAGATTTGGGATACGATGAGCTGGCTGATACAAGTGCCATTATTTCTTCTGCCTTATCTCTAGACATGAAGTTCAGTATCTCTAGTGCTATGATTTAGCTCTTATACTTGAAGGGTGTGTTTTTTGGGTTGTTGATAGATGACGTAAAAATGCACTTGGCAAATTTTGTTGGAATATGCACTTCATATACCATACTGGGGGTAGATCAGGAGGCACTAAGACTGAGACTTTTTCCTTTCTTTCTTACTGGAGTAGCATCATTATGGCTTGGGGAACTACAAAAAGAAGCTATAACTACATGGAAAGAGCTATGGAGACTGTTGTTAAACAGGTTGTTTCCTCCATCCAGGGTATTGCAACTCAAGGATGATATTTACAATTTCAGGCAGTTGAACTTAGAGTCTAAATATGATGCATGGTTTCGATTCAAAAATAGAATTAGTATGGTACCCAACCACTGGATATCAGGGACAAGCTTATTAGAAATATTCTATAGAGCCTTGATTACCAGTTCAAGAGTGATGGCAGACACTATTTTTGGAGGAGCCCTTATGAGATTACGATGGAAGATAGATTCAGGTATTATAGATCAGATCTCATTAACTAACAGGGGGTGGAAAACTCAGAATGTTGAGAGAGGTTCTTATATTTATGACAGTAGAGTTTCCAATACACAGAGAGTAGCTAAGGATGTTGTAACCTAGGAGATTTCATTATTATGAGCAGAAATTGGTGAGTTGGTCAAACAATTTACAACCATCAATTCTTCTAAAGTGCATAAAGTGGGGTTATCTGAGGAGACAAAGTATGTGGATCGTTATTTGGCAGGTTTCCAAGACCAAGATCAAGGGAATCAAGGGTCGGAACAATTATGATGAGAAAGATAAATACATCCCACTTAGCAGATGAGTGGCAGAGTCTAGAATAGAAGAGATGTTGACCATGTTGATGAGGGGAAAAGAGAACCAATCGGCTTGCTTAAACAAACTTAAAGATGAAATTTCAAGACTAGCCCAAAAGCTAGAGTTACATGAAACCGCTATCAAGCAGTTGGAGCAGCAGTATAGGAAAATATCTATCACTTTGGTGGAGACATAGTCAAAAGCAGTACGTGATGATAATGTGCAGAGCTCTCAGACACTTGTTCATTGTATGGCCATGGATACTTGGGATGACTCCTCACCCGAGGAGAACTATTTACCTTCTACTGATAATCCTAAGAGGAAGGACGTTGGTGCAGATAAGCTATCTGAGGCAGAGTTTGAGAAGTTGAGTTGTACTGATGATGATTTCGATAGTGATGATGATAATGCATGGATTGGCGAAGATCTCCAAAACATAGTTAATGAATTTATCTCAATCTTTCACACTACTTCAGTTGAAAAGAAAGGGGATCTAGGTGCAGTGACCATCCCATGTTGTATTGGGCCATATGAGATTAAGTAGGCCCTATATGATTCAGGAGTAGGAATAAATGTTTTGCCACTGGTAATATATAAGGTTCTAGGATTAGGAGAATTGAAGCCTACTTCTACAATGTTGTTAATGGCCGATTCATCTTTAAAGGAGCTTGTGGGAATTGTGCATTACGTGGAGGTAAAAGTCACATCATTCATCTATCCGATAGATTTCATGATTCTAGATTGTGAAGTGGATACCCATTCTCCAATAATATTGGGTAGACCTTTCATAGCTACTAGCAGAGTATTGATTGACATGGACTTGAAAGAGATCACTTTCAAGTAGAACAATAAGAAAATTGTGTTGAATAAATACACGATAGAATAAGAACAAATGATATAGGAGTTGTGGCGGTGATAGATATGGTGGATGATGAAATGATCACATTTGATGTCCTATTGAGGAATGATTAGGGGTAGAAGCCTTGGCCCCTGTAATCTTGAACTTTGAGAGCGATGGAATAACTGAATACGATGAGATGGTTCAAGCCCTACATGGCATAGGCTCTTACTAGTATTCCCCTAAGAAGCTTGATTTTGACTTAAAGAATAGAACCACACCTCCTACAAGGCCATCGATTGAAGAACCACCGATATTGGAATTAAAGATCCTCCCTCCTCACTTCCAGTATGCATTTTTGGGAGCCAACAATACCATACCAGTGACCATTATAGAAAATTTGGCAGCAGCACAGGTGGAGGCATAGATATTGGTATTACAAAATTTTAAGAAAGCTATTAAATGGACTATTGTTGACATTATGGGGATCCCACCTGATATATACACACATAAGATACATCTTGAGCAAGACAACATTCCCAATATTGAGCATTAGAGATGACTAAACCCTCCTATACAAGAAGTGGTGACAAAGGATATAATTAAGTGGTTAGACGCTGGGGTGGTCTCTCCTATTACAGACAGTAGGTGGGTTAGCCTGGTTTAATGCATACAAAAGAAAGGGGGAATCACAGTGGTCCCAAATAAAAATAATGAATTAGTACTAATGAGGCTAGTGAATGTATGGAGAGTATGTATGGATTATATAAATCTAAATAGTTGGACACAAAAAGACTACTTTTCGATTCCGTTCATGGATCAGATACTAGACAGATGATCTGAGGTAGTTTTATGTACTTTAGTGTTGTTATCCTAGCTTATTTAGCTTTGTTCTGAGGGAAAATTGTGTGATTGATGAGTAAAAAATGATATAAATAAGCAGGTAAGTGTTCAAGTACACGATTACAATATTTAAAGGTGTTTTCAAACAAGTTTGGATTCAAATTGATCATTTAAGTTCAACCGAGAAAACTAGTGTTACTAGCTTGATCTAGGTGTTTGTATAGTCTATCGTGATGGATTTAAATGTATTGAATGAGTTCCTAATGGTTTGATTGTGTATATATGTGTGCAAGAACTTGTTTATAATGTTCAAGGGTCAATTGAATCAACTCAAGAGTCAAAATAATAAGTTAATGATCAATGTGGGCAAGCCTAGTTTTAGCTCGAGTTTCTAGTTCACCGTTCACCGTTCAATAGCATAGTATGATTGTTCGTTGTGCTTTAAACTGGGTTTTCATCCATTTTTTTTCCAAAGTCTTTACTTTTCCGCATTGTCTAGTTTACTCTTAGTTTACAAACTTTTAGAAATCTTTTGGTTACGTTGCACTAATTAATCTCAATAGTTAAACTAGAATTGGATAGTTTCTTAACACAAGTATTTGAGGGATAGATATTCAAGGTTCTTTAAGGTCACTTTATTACTTGGTGAGACAACATAAACTTGCATGTGCGCTTTGCACAATCCAGTTTTTGGCGCCATTGTCGGGGACTTGTAAATTGGCAACTATTTTCGTTTTAGTTTTACTATTTAGATTTCTTTGGGTCTTTACATTTTGTCCTGGTGTTGTATTTATAAGAAATAGGTTTACAGGCTAGTAAGATGGCAAGGGATAGGGAATTAGTTAAACCAAGCCTCGAACTCAGGTAACGCTTCCATTAACAAAGGAGAGAAGCGATCCTTCTCCCCCGTATCTCGCAATTTCAAGAGGAACAAGACAATCCTGCTGTCATGGCTAAAGATTAACCAACCCGCAGGATAGTTTGCAAAGTGGCAATCCCCTTTTTAGAAATTGGCTGCTGGAGGTGACTTTTAGCTACAACAAAACATGGTACAACTTTTGATCAGGCGCGGACAGTTTACGAGGCTTTCACATAAAGATCCACAAGTCCAACTATGAAACTTCCTTGAGATCAGTGACATATTTATCCCTACGGGTGTATCCACAGATTATGTTAGGTTAACACTATTCCCCTTTTTACTATTAGGGGAAGCAAAGAGGTGGTTGAACACTGAGACAGAAAGTTCAATCACAACATGAGATGACTTAGCCCAAAAATTCCTCATCGGATTTTTTCTATCTGGAAAGATTACGAGACTTCATAATGAGATTGTGTGCTTCAAATAGAAGCCAGGTAAGAACTTATACCATGAATGAGAGAGATTTAAAGCCCTTCTTTGGGACTGTCCACACCATCAGTAGTCTAATGAGGTACTAGCTCACACTTTTGTTGAGGAACTTGGCCACAACACAAAATTTTCCTAGATTCTGCTATAGGTGGTCAAGATTTGGAGTTGATATATGATGAGCTATATAACTTGTTGAACCAAATTTCACAAGGAAATCCTGAATGACATTTAAACTCAAGAAACACTAAAAGGTTGTAGGTGTGTCAGAGGTGGACCAATTTACTGCTATATCTACCCAAATTGCTGAGCTACAAAATTAATTAAATACTCAGTTCAATAATATGAAGTTGAGGGTTACACAACTTGCAACAACAGTGAATATAATTCAGTAGACAAGTACTTGGTGCGTGGTTTGTGGAAATAGTAGACATTCTACAAATATGTGTGCTGCCAATCCCGAGTTAGTGATGTTCGTGGTCAATGTTCAAAGGCCGAATTATGGGAACAACTACAATTTAAAGTGCCAGACTCAATCACCAAATCAACTATGGAATGCCCAACAACAGCAGTTTTAGTAGCAACAGGTTCAAAGGAATCAGGCTACTAGTAATGTGGAAGAGATGCTAAGACAAATTTTAGCTGCTCAAGCACAATTGTCAACAGATATAAAGAGCCAGCAAGTAGATATGAAGATCCAGCAAGCGGCTACAAGGAGCTTGGAGTTACAGATAGGTCATCTAGAAACAACATAGAATTCCAGGCCTTAAGGTGGTTTGCCAAGTGATAATAAAAATCCTAAACAAGTAATGACAATTACTTTGAGGAGTGCTAAGGAGATCAATGCAAAATCTCCAAAGAAAACTATGAAGGTAGATGCTGATTGGATTCCTAAATAGGTAGATGACCAAGTTGCTGAAAATCCGAGGAAGTTTGAGTACTCAAAAATGAAAGTTGTAAACTGATGAAGGAGAGACTAGCACCATATTTCCTACAGTTTCTTAGAAAAGCGAAGGAGGATGCTTGCTTCAAGAAGTTCTTTAACACATTCATAGAGCTGTACATTAACTCACCTCTTTTAGATGTTTTATAGGGAATGCCCAAGTATGCTAAGTACTTAAAGGATGTGGTAAATAACAAATTTAAGCTGTAGGATATCAAGGTAGTACACTCACTGAAGAGTGCAAATATGTGGTGATGCAAAAGATGCCTCAAAAGCTCAAAGATCTAGGAAGATTCACCATCTCTATTCAAATTGGCAAAAGTGAGGTGGTCCATGCAATGACTTATTTGGGAGAGAGTATCAACTTGATTCCCTTATCTTTTCTTAATAAGTTGGGACTGGAAAAGATGATCCCAAGCACTGTGATACTTCAATTGGCAAACCAAGCAATAACCCAAACCGAAGGAATCATAGAGGATGTTCTCATCAAGGTTGGTAAGTTTATTATTCCTGCTAACTTTATTTTTTTGGATTTTAAGGCATATGAAAGAGTGCCAATCATCTTGGGACATCCATTTTTGGTGACAAAGTATCTTTGATAGATGTGAGAGAGGGCACGCTCACAAAGAGATTGGATGACAAAGATGCAGTTTTCAAAGTGTATAAACTGCTCAACACACTAGCCTACTATAATGATTTATGCATGATTACTATTATTGAAGGGGATAAGTGTGGGGCGGTAGAGTCTATTCTATAAAAGACCTCAGTAGACTTCCTCATTGAGCTACCAAAGCCTCTAATGCCTAAGCCCAAAATAATGCAAATTGTTGAGCCTAAAAGGACTGTTGTTGAAAGAGCTATTAACCTTGAGAGTTCATAATTAAGAGGTAAGAAATAAATAAGAAGATAGAATCCGAGCGTGAGAAATAGGGTGAGGGAAAATGGATAATTTATAGATTGGGTCCTGTCGTGACACTAAATCAGGCGCTGCATAGGAGGTAACCCAAGTTAAGGTATGTTTTATTTTTAGAATTTTAGTTTTTTACTTCATTAATTTTTGTTTTGGTTGAGTCATAGGTTGATGGGAAGTCTGAGTAGTGGAACACCTGAGCTACGGAGAATGGCGAAGACTAAGTGTGGGGTCCCCGGATCCCTTGATATGTAAAGATGCTACTAGCTAGTCCTAGAGGCCATAGGGAGTATTTTCTATCTCTAATTTTAAGTATACTTTGGAGACAAAGCAGATTTTTAAGTATGGGGTGGGGAAATTTGATACAAGATCAATGAGCTCCACTCCTTTGGGTTCGATGCTTCAAGGATCACATCTACGAATCCAAGACTTGATCATTTTAGGAGGTCAAATACGTGAATGGAGGATAGCTTATAAAGAAGATTTATTTGGTGATATCCTCCAAGAAAGGAATAAGAGACACAACATTTGAATAATAGCTTGGGCTTCGAGAGAGCATGGGCGTCCATTCCATTATTGTGGGCTTTGGGTCACTGTTGGGCCCAATAGCTTTTAGGTTCACTTTTGGGCCTATTATGTAATAAATAGCCCATGGATATAAATAGATACTTTTCTTTTATTTTTAGTTAGTTTATGAATTATGAATTAAGTTGACACTTAAGAATGTTTTGTAGAAACTTGTTGTGAGTTTCTTGAGTCGTGAGAAACATAGGTGGTCGGAATCCTTTTTCGTTGTGTACTCATAAGAGGTTGGTGTTGTCGATGATTGATAAAAAGTTCTATGGTTTAGTGTACCCTTGGTTTTCCTCTCATTATCGGTTTATGTCAATCTATATATCCTTTTATTTTCTATCTCGTTTCTTTGTTCTTGAGTGTTTTCCTTATTTTTGTGTTGTTTCCAATTTCGTTTTTACGTATTGTATCATTTGGTAGAGGGAATATGTTATTGAGATGGAATCGGATGTGTTATTTCATTATGGGGTGTTTGTTGGTGGAATTGTGGTGGTTGGGGTATATTTGGTGGGGTTTGGGGAGTAAGACATGCCACCTTCTCCATGTTCTCTTTCAAGAGTGACCCATCCTTCTTCCAACTATTCAATTGTTGTTTCCAATCCATGAGGGCTTTCATTATCGCCTCTTTTGAGATAGTTTGGATCTCATCTCCCAAATCCATGGTACCTATCAATGAGGCACTCAACACAACTAACTAACAAGGTTAACGTGAGTGAAATCAATCCTCTTGATCCAAGTGTTTTGATTGACTCACAATTTAGTTCAACTTGTTGATATTGGTTGCTTGTAGTTGGTATATGATCCTATTAGCAAGTGAAGGATTTGAAGAACTTAAATTTAAAGTGTTAAACTAAGAAAACAAAAGATAAAATAAGGAAAAGACACAAGAATTTAAGACACAATGAAGAATAAATCAAGAACTAATTGAATAACCAAGTAGGTTACGATTTAGTTGTTAAATAGTATCAATAATAAAAGACATGAAATAAGGGATTAAGAGATGGAATTGATGAGTTTGGAATCTTATTTAGAAGATTTTTGAAGTTGATAATGTGTTTAAATAGGATGGAGGTGCGTTGGAAGTGTGTTGGCATCCCTTGGCACACCTTGGGATGGGGAGCAGGCTGAGAGTATGTTGGATGTAGGAGTGGGATGATCCAATGGTTTGAACTGTCTTTGAGATGATGCAGAAGGTCATACACACCTCCAACAGATACCAGGCGCAGATCACCCGGCCAACAACTCCAAAAGTGTTTTTTTGTACCTCTAAATAGTCCCCCTTTGTTCTCTCTTTGGAATATTCTTTAGGATCTTCAAAAAGGTTCTTGTACAAACACCTTTGAACATATTTTTCTTCACTTTTGAGGATCAAACAACAACTTTTAGTATGAATTCAAGATGAAGAATTTCCTCAAGAACACCAAAACTTCAAAATCCTCTATCACTTAAATCGTAGATCGGAATGTGGTGAAATTTTGAACCAAGGATATTTTCAACCTTAAAAACACATTCCAAGCATCATTTTGTTCAAATTATAAACCAAAAATTTGATATTTTTACTCTCACCTTCAACCTTCAAACTTGAGCTTCTCAATAATGATAGACCTCCGATTGAGCTAAATTCAAGGTTTAGACTCTAATGGTATTAGGGAGAAAGAATCTAACACCAAAACACAAGAAAAACAACAAAATCAAAGACTCAAAATTTGACCTACAGGCAAAAATGTGAATAGTGAATTTTATTTTGTGTTTTTTTTTAATTTTCCAATATAACGAGACCCAAGACTAGAATCGTGGGAATGATATTAAGCTCAGCTCAGATATCAAATGATACAATACTTAAAACATGAAATTAGAAACAACACAAAAAGAAGGAAAATACTAATGAACAAAGAAATGAGATAGAAAATAAACGGATCGATAGATTGACATAAACCGATAATGAGAGGACAACCAAGGGTATACTAAACCCTAGACCTTTCTATCAATCACTGGAAACACCAGCCTCTTACAAAGACAGAAATGAGAATGGATTCCTGAGCACCCACATTTCTAAACAACCAAAGAAATTCCCAACAAGTTTCTATAAAACACTCTCAAGTGTATTCAACACATCATTCAACAACTACCTAAAAAGGAAAGAAAACTAGCCATTTATAGCCATGGTCTACTTATTATTCAATGGGCCCAAAAGTGACCCTAAAAGCTATTGGTCCCAAAAGTAACCCAAAGCCCCAAAATATTGGAATGGATGCCCATACACTCTGTAAGACCAAGCTATGCTATCATCCAAATGCGGTGTCGCCCATTATTTTCTTGGAGGATATCACCAATATAGTTTATTTCCAATATATCTTCCATTCACATATTTGACCTCCTAGAATGACCAAGTCTTGAATCAGTAGATATGATCCTTGAAGTATCGATCCTAAAGAAGTGGAGCCTATTGATCGCATCATCGAACTTGCTTGTTTTAGGAGGTCAAATATGTGAATAGAGGATAGCTTGGAAAGAAAATTTATTTGGTGATATCCTCCAGAAAAGGAATGGGTGACATCGTATTTGGATGATAGCTTGGGAATTGAGAGAGCATGGGTGTCCATTCCATGTTTTGGGCTTTGGGTCACTTTTGGGACCAATAGCTTTTAGGGTCAATTTTGGGCCTATTGTGTAATAATTAGCTAGTTTTCTTTCATTTTTAGTTAGTTGATGAATTATGAATTGAGTTGACGCTTGAGAGTGTTTTGTAGAAACTTGTTGGGAGTTTCTAGAGTCGTGAGAAACATGGGTGCTCGGAATCCTTTTTCGTTGTGTCCTCATAAAAGGTTGGTGTTGTTGATGATTTATAGAAAGGTCTAGGGTTTAGTATACCCTTGGTTGTCCTCTCATTATCGATTTTTGTCAATCTATCTATCCCTTTATTTTCTATCTCATTTCTTTGTTCTTTAGTATTTTCCTTATTTTTGTATTGTTTACAATTATGTGTTTTATGTATTTTATTATTTGGTATTAGAGTCAATCTTAGAATCATTCCGATGACTCAAGTCTTGGGTCTCGTTGTGTTGGAAAATCAAAAATTCCAAAAATATTCACTATTCATATTTTTACATTTAGGTCAAATTTTGAGTCTTTGATTTCATTATTTTTCTTGTATTTTTGTGTTATATTCTTGTTCCCTAATTCCATTAGAGTCTAAACCTTGAATTTGAGCTATCGGAGGTGAATCGGAGGTCTACCATTGTTGAGAAGCTCAAGTTTAAAGGTTGAAGGTGGGAGTAAAAATATGGAATTTTTGGTTTATAATTTGAACAAAATGATGCTTGGAATGTGTTTAGAAGGTTGAAAATAGCCTTGGTTCAAAATTTCACCATGTTCTGATCAACAGTTTAAGAGATAGAGGATTTTGAAGTTTTGGTGTTCTTGAGTGTTCTTGAGGAAGATTCAATTATTCATCTTGAATTCATAATAAATGGTGTTGTTTGATCCTTAAAATTAAATAAAAAGGTTTTCAAAGGTGTTTGTACAAGCCCCTTTTTGAAGATCCTAAAGAATATTCCAAAGAGAGAATAAAGGGGGACCATTTGGAGGTACAAAAAAACACTTTTGGAGTTGTTGGACGGGTGATCTGCGTCTGGTATCTGTTAAGGGTGTGGATGAACTGCTGAATCACCTCAAATGTAGGTCAAACCAGTGGATAATACCACTCCTATGTCCATCCTTCTCTCATCCTGCGCCCCATATGCTTCCACATCTCAAGGTAGCCGCCTATGCATTTGGCATGCACCCAAGGTGTACCAAGGGCTGCCAACACACTTCCAACGCACCTCCATCTCATTTGAAAACATTATCAACTTCAAAACTCCTTTAAATCAAGTTCTAAACTCATTAATTCCATATCTTAATATCTCCTTTCATGTCTTTGATTCTTGATACTAATTAATAACTAAACCATAACCTACTTGTTGTTAAATTAGTTCTTGATTTGTTTTTCACTGTGTCTTAAATTATTGTATATTTTACTTCTTTTATCTTTTGTTTTATTAGTTTAACACTTGAAATTCAAGTTATTCAAATCCTTCACTTCCTAATAGAATCATATACCAACTACAAACAACCAATATCAAAAAGTTGAACTAAATTATGAGTTAATCAAAACACTTGAATCAATAGGATTGATTTCACTCACGTTAACATTGTTTGTTAGTTATGTTGAGTGCCTCATTGATAGGTACCATGGCTTTGGGAGATGATATCCAACCTATCTCAAAAGAGGCGATAATAAAAGCCCTCATGGATTGATGACAAGAATTGAACAGTTGGAAGAAGGATGGGTCACGCTAGAAAGGGAACATGGAGAAGGTGACATGTCTTACTCTAAAACCCCCACCAAATGTACCCCAACCACCACAAATCCACCAATAAGCAACCCATTACCAAAGACCACATCCGATACCACCTCAAGAACATATAATCTCTACCCATCCTACTACAAACCAAGTCCCTGAAGGCATTGTTCAATCAATCCAAATCAAAATTGAAAAGACCAATTCCAACATGGAACCTTTGTGTGATACCCCAGAAATTTTTTTTCCATTAAGATCTCGGACGAAAATATGTTAAATTTTGTTCTTTGTTATGATTAATAATTTTTTTGTGTGGAATTTATGGATATGCAACCCATCATCACGTAGAGCATCGAATAAGATTTCCAACGATATGTGGATCATCCAAAACGGAAACTCGACCGATGAGTTATGATCATTCCGATCTAACCATGAATAGTAGTGAATAGTAAATGTGCAGGAAAAAAATACTAAGGCCAGGCGAATTTTAGGGTCAACTTTAAACATTCATAAATCCTTGTACATAATGATCTGGGTGAGATACTATATATCAACAGAAAGATCTGAAAGTCCTATTTTTAATGAAATTGGTTTCATCCAATTTGTCCATCAGAGCAAAAGGTTATGGTCGATCTACTTCAGCCTATCAAAATAGTCCATGAAAGAACAAATTTGACCTTATTTTATTTTTAAGGTTATTTTGGTCATTCCCACTCCAATTCATCTGAGTAAACCATGGATTTAAGTCCATTAAGAGCATTCAATAGCTCATTTTTTTCCAAAAATTTCCTAAGGCTCAAACCCCAACCCTACTACTCCAAATTTCATCCTTCTATGTCTCTTGATTGAACCGTAGAAATTTCAAATTGATTTAGGATTCGAGTTGATCATGTTAAGGTCTTCGAGAAGCACCCTTTATTTTCATGAATAAAGTTATGGAGTTGGAAGTTCATATTCATCGTCCACTTTTAGGTATGTGGGGCTTTGAACAAGATTATCCTTTTGATCTTGTGCCCAGTAATTTTGTTGAACTACATTGACATGAGATTTTACATGTTTTACCATGAATTGAAAATATGGTTTTATATCTTATATTATTGTCCATGAGCTATGGGATTATGTCATCTGATATGTGTATGATGTTAAGATGGAATTATGTCCAAAAAGTATTTGATTATGAGAGTATGATAATTTAATTTGTTAAGCCTTAATTTATATTATCATTCCACTATTTCCTTATTATGAATTTATAATTGATATTGGAAATTCTATATCCCTACTATGGGTTGATGTCTCAAGTACCTTTAAATGAGAGTTGGATGACAAATTGAGAAATGTTGATATTGAAGTTGCAATGAGTCTTTGTATTTTCCGGATGGTTTTGATGAGTTAAATTGTTGAAAATATTATGTATTAAGTCTTCATATCCTTCTCCAAATGTCGAGTCGATTATGGTTCAATGCATTGATACCTTGTTGATGTTGAGGAAGATTAAAATGTTTTGAGCTAAAATGTGTTGAGTTAGGAATCTACAAATTGATATGATTTGATAAATGAGAAAGAGATTTGATTTGGTCTTTATGATAGACCCTTGTGATGTTATGGTGGATTTCCTAACGCATTTTGAGCTTGTCGGGGAGTAGTACTTAGCACCGAGAGGGAAATTTGGTATTTCTACAAACCTATGTCCACCGTAGGGTTGTTTGATGATGATATTATTAGTTTGAGAGCCTGATTATGATTATTGCAGTTTTAAGGTCGTACTCCCTGGTAAAGAGTATGATGCTCCCGCCAACGTGGGTTTCAAACATTGGTATTCCACGTAGCTCACGTGAGGTTGTCGGTTATAGAAAATTCCCCTGTCCATAAGAGTCATGTTTATTGAAATACCGAGTCACTCTGAGTTTTGATGTGGTAAGTCAAGTTGCCTATGATGATCTATAATGATTTATGAGGTTTTTCTCCTACATTTCCTATCTAAGATGTTATGAGTTGCATGATTAAATGTCACTCAAGCTAGGTGTGTCTATGGTCCGTATGTATGTTTTTATTAAATTTATGATATTATTTATATTTTGCATGTGCCCCCACATAATCAGTACGTATCTTGTGTTGATCCACATATTTCTCTATGGGCTACATTCTTACCATGATGTAGGTTCAGGTACTCAGCTACAGCCACGACAGTGATATCCGAGTGCCACATCTACGTTTCTTCAGTGGTGAGTCCTCATGGTTCAAGGACCAAGTTGCTAGTTTTGGTGCTGTTGTTTTTTGATCCCTTTGGTCTGTTGAGTCAGTTGGGGGTTTTTTCCAATGGATCGTTGATTTTGCTATATAAAGGCTATGTCAGACTAGTATATTGTTAGGTTGGTTTGTGTATGACATTCCATATATGTACGGTCTAATGATACTCCATTCCATGTGCGATGTGATATGATATGTACTTATATATATATATCCTTAGCGTAGCGTGTATGTTGTTGTGTTGGAACCCAAGGGTAGTGTTTTGGCTTAAAGGGTTAGCTTGAGGCTACGTGTAGCCTTGGGCACCGTGTGGCATCTCGGGATGATATTTTGGGGCGTTACAAACTTGGTATTAGAGCCTAAGATAGTGACGAGTCCTAGGGAGTCTGACAAGCCGTGTTTCGTAGAGTCTTGAGCATCGGTGTGTAGTGTGCCACACCTATGATCAAGAGGCTACGGGGCGTTCTAGGAAAATTCATTTCTTTCTTTATACAAGAGTCTATCATGATTACAACTGTTTCATTCTACATTTAATTTGTGCGTTCTTATGACAGAAAATGCTTCTATGTCGAGCTCGCGAAAACAACAACCAACCTCAACCCATTAATCTATTACATGAGACGATATCCCATGCTAATTTTCAGGTAGCTTTTCAGACGCTAGCCAAGGCAGTTACTACCAATACTCAGGTCAATGCTCCACCTCCGCAGGAAAATAATTCGGTAGCAACACGAATTCGTGAATTTATGTGGATGAATCTGCCAGAGTTTCATGGGTCGAGAGCAGGTGAGGACCCATAGATGTATGTTGATAAAATAAAGAAAATTACACAGATTATGCACGTGACCGAGGAAGAAAGTGTGGAGCTGGCTTCTTATTGATTAAAGGATGTTGCCTATGATTGGGTACAGATATGGAATAAGGGTACAGAGGAAGATACCACTCCAGTGACTTAGCAATTATTCCAAGATGATTTCTTGGATAGATTCTTTCCTCTTGAGTTACGGGAAGCTAAGATAAAGGAGTTTATGAATTTAAGATAAGGTTCCATGTAGGTTAAGGAGTATTGTCTTAAGTTTAATCAGCTATCGAAGTACGCTATCAATATGATAGCTGACTCAAGGACTAGTATGGGCAAGTTTCTAACTGGGGTGTTGAGTTATGTGGTGAAAGAATGTAGATCTGCTATGATCAACAGGGAGATTGATCTTCATAGGTTAATTATTCATGCACAACATATTGAGTCAGATAAGATAAAGGAAAAAGAAAGTGTAAGAGGGATTAAGAGAGTCAAATCGGAGCAACAGGGGTCTGGTCAGACTAGATTCTCTAGAGGGAGTCGCCCTCAGTTTTAGAGATGTATATTTATACCTGTACCTTTCTCAACTAGTGCTCCCATATATCGAGGCAGGTAGGAGCTCGAGAATAGGTCGGTACCTTCCAGGTCTCAAGATAGTGTAAGCAATCGGCCTCATCCTCTTTCATGTGCTAAGTGTGGTAAAGACCATTTTGAGGAGTGTTATATGGGGCAGCGGGGGTGTTTTGGTTATGGAAAGTTGGGACACATACTTAGAGACTGCCCGTATGCCAGACAGCGGAGTCATGATGCCCATCCCTAGAGTCAGGCTACCAGTGCCCCACCTCCCACAGCCCACCCAGTTCCTCCTCAAGGTGCTTCATATAGTACTGCTGGCGGTCAATGCCAGAATCGTTTTTATGCTATACCACCTCATCAGGAGTAGGAGGACTCTCCTGATGTTGTCACTGGTATACTTTGTGTTTTCTATTTTGATGTCTATGTGTTGATGGACCCCGGTTTGAGTTTATCATATGTGACACCTCTGGTTGCTGTAAATTTTGAAATGGATCCTGTACTAATTTTTGAGACTATTTTGGTTTCTACTCTAATAGGTTAGTCTATCATTGCTAAGCGGGTGTATAAGAAATGTCCCATTATTGTCTTTCATCGGGCTATGTATGCTGCTTTGATTGAGCTAGATATGGTTGACTTTGATATCATTCTTTGTATGGATTGGCTTCACTCATGCTATGCGTCTATTGATTGTCGTGCTCGTATGGTTAAGTTTCAGTTTCCTGATGAACCTATCCTCGAATTATCTGAGAGTTCTGTGATTCCTAAGGGTCATTTCATATCCTATCTCAAAGCTAGGCAGTTGATTTCCAAGGGTTGCATCCACTATTTGCTTCGGGTTAAAGACACTTAGTTTGAAACCCCGACCATTCAGTCAATTAATGTTGTTAATAAGTTTCTTGATATCTTTCTGGAAGATCTCCCTGGAGTACCTCTTGATAGAGAGATAGAGTTTGGGATTGACATTCTTCCCGATACTTAGCCTATTTCCATTCCTCCGCATCGCATGGCTCTTGCAGAACTTAAAGAGTTGAAGAAGCAATTGAAAGATTTTTTAGACAAAAGCTTTATCATACCTAGTGCATCTTCGTGGGGTGTACCTATCCTATTTGTGCATAAGAAAGATGGTTATTTGCGGATGTGTATTGATTACCGACAGCTTAATAGGGTTACTATCAAGATTAAATATCCACTTCCTCGAATTGATGATTTATTTGATCAATTGCAAGGTGCGAGATACTTTTCAAAGATAGACCTCAGATCCGGTTATCACCAACTTAAGGTTAGGGAATGTGATATCCCCAAGATAGCCTTCCAAACCTGTTACAGTCATTTTGAATTTCTAGTGATGTCTTTTGGGTTAACTAATGCTCCAACGGCTTTCATGGATCTTATGAACCATGTATTCCGACCATATCTGGATTTATTTGTAATAGTGTTCCTTGATGATATTCTTATTTACTTCTGAAGTGAGGGTGATCATGCAGATCATCTCTGAATAATGTTGGAAACTCTTCAAACTCATCGATTGTATGCTAAGTTCAGTAAGTGTGAGTTCTGGCTGAACTCTGTAGCCTTCTTAGGTCATGTTGTTTCTTCCTAAGGTATTAGAGTTGATCCTAAAAAAATAGAGGCTATAAAGAGTTATCCTAGGCCTATTTATCCTTCTGTTATCCAAAGTTTCTTGGGTCTATCTAGTTATTATCGTCGTTTTATTGAAGGGTTTTCATCTATTGTGTCTTATCTGACCCGTTTGACCCAAAAGAAAGTGAAGTTCCAGTGGTTTGAATCTTGCGAGAAGAGTTTTTAGGAGTTGAAGAATCGACTCACTTCAGCCCCTGTGTTGACTTTGCCTGATGGTGTTGATGGTTTTGTGGTGTATTGCGATGCTTCTAGAGTCGGTTTGTGTTGTGTATTGATACAAAAAGGCAAGCTTATAGCTTATGCTTCCAGACAGCTAAAGCCTCACGAGAAGAATTATCCTATCCATGACCTTGAATTAGCTGCCGTGGTTTTTGCTTTTAAAATCTAGAGACATTATTTGTATGGTGTCCATGTCGATGTCTTCACGGACCATAAGAGCTTGCAGTATGTATTCACCCAAAAGTATTTGAATCTTAGGCAGAGATGATGGTTAAAACTGTTGAAAGATTATGATATGAGCGTGCTATATCATCCGAGCAAGGCCAATGTAGTAGCAGATGCCCTTAGTCGGAAGTCCATGGGTAGCGTAGAACATGTGGAGATTGGTAAGAAGGAGTTATCCCGTGAGGTACATCATTTGGCTAGATTGGGGGTTAGGTTGTTTAGTGAAGCTGAGGGTAGTATAGGAGTGCAAAGCAGTTCCGAATCCTCTTTAGTTTCGGAAGTGAAGGAGAAGCAAGACAGGGATCCTACCTTGGTCAGGTTAAATGAGTTAGTTAAAGACCAAAAGGTGGAGATTTTCTCCCAATAGGGAGATGGCGAGAAAGATTATGTGTTCCTGATGTTGATAACTTGAAGTAGAGGATTATGGCGGAAGTGTATGATATGCGATACTCTATCCATCCTGGCGCTACCAAGATGTACCATGATTTGCAAGAAATCTATTGGTGGAACAGTATGAAGAGAAACATAGCAGAATTTGTGGCAAAGTATTCCATGTGTCAACAGGTTAAAATAGAGCATCAAAGGACCAGTGGCGTGATGCAAAGTTTAGCATTCCTACTTGGAAGTGGGAAGAAGTGAATATGGACTTCATAGTTGGTTTGCCTCCTTCTCATCGCCATCATGATTCTATTTGGGTTGTCGTAGATAGGTTGACGAAGTCAGCTCATTTCTTGCCTATTGTGATTGATCCTTCCGAAAGCTTGGGTATTCAAGAAAGTCTTTCATATGAAGAGATTCCGGTTGAGGTTTTTGACTTTCAAGTTCGTAGGGTAAGAAACAAGGAAGTTCCATTGGTTAAAGTGCTTTGGCGAAATCAATCCGTAGAGAGTGCTACTTGGGAAGCTAAAGCGTCTATACGCGCCAAATATCCCTATCTCTTTCCTACAAATCCTGAGCATGTGAAAGAGATTTGTTCTCTTTTAATTTAATCCTTATTTCTATGTTTATCTTGGCTTGTGTGTTTTCTTTGATATCTAAAAAAATCTAGAATGGAGTATATGCTTGGGCAAGATGATTTTTCTCTATATACTTATTTTCATAGTATTTTGACCTACCTATCAACATTCAAGGATGAATGTTTCCAAGGGGGAGATGATGTGATACCTCAGAATTTTTTTTCGTTAAGATCTCGAACGAAAATATGTTGAATTCTATTCTTTATCGTGATTAATAATTTTTCAGTGTGGAATTTCTGTATATGCAACCCGTCATCGCATAGAGAATCGAATAAGATTTCCAATGATATATGGATCATCCAAAACGAGCACTCGAGCAATCAATTATGATTATTCTGATCTAACCGTGAATAGTGGTGAACAGTAAATGTGTAGGAAAAAAATACTGAGGCAAGGCGAATTTTAGGGTCAACTTCGAATAATCATAACTACTTGTACATAATAATCTGGGTGAGCTACTATATATCAACAGAAAGCTCTGAAAGTCCTCTTTCCAATTAAATTTGTTTCATCCAATTTTGCCATCGAAGAAAAACGTTATGGTCGATCTACTTCAGCCTATCAAAACAGTCCACCAAAGGACAAATTTGACAGTACTTGATTTTTAAGGGTATTTTTGTCATTCCCACTCCAATCCATCCGGGTAAACCATGGATTTAAGTCCATTAAGAGCATTCAATAGCTCATTTTCCCCCAAAATTTCCTAAGGCTCAAACCCCAACCCTACTACTCCAAATTTCACCCTTCTATGTCTCTAGATTGAACTATAGAAATTTCAAATTGATTAAGGATTCGAGTTGATCATGTTGAGGGCTTCGAGAAGTACCCTTTATTTTTGTTAATAAAGTTCCGAAGTCGAAAGTTCATATTCATCTTCCATTTTTAGGTATGTGGAGCTTTGAACAAAATTATCCTTTTGATCTTGTGTTAGATATTTTTGTTGAATTACATTGACATGAAATTTTACATGTTTTACTATGAATTGGAAATATGATTTTATATTGTCCATGAGCTATGGGATTATGTCATCCGATATGTGTATGATGTTGAGATAGAATTATGTCCAAAAAGTATTTAATTATGAGAGTATGATGATTTAACTTGTTAAGCCTTGATTTATACCATCATTCCACTATTTCCTTATTCTGAATTTATAATTGATATTGGAAATTCTATATCCCTACTATGGGTTGATGTCTCAAGTACCTTTAAATGAGAGTTGGATGGCAAATTGAGAAATGTTGATATTGAAGTTGCAATGAGTGTTGGTATTTTCCGGATGGTTTTGACGAGTTAAATTGTTGAAATATTATGTGTTGAGTCTTCATATCCTTGTCCAAATGTCAAGTTGGTTATGGTTCAATGCAATGATACCTTATTGATGTTGAGGAAGATTAAAATGTTTTGAGCTAAAATGTGTTGAGTTAGGAATCCACAAATTGATATGATTTGATAAATGAGAAAGAGATTTGATTTGGTCTTTATGATAGACCCTTGTGATGTTGTGGTGGATTTCCTAATGCGTTCTGAGCTTGTTGGGGAGTAGTTCTTAGCACCGAGAGGGAAATTTGGTATTTCTCCAAATCTATGTGCCACCGTAGGGTTGTTTGATGATGATATTATTGGACAAAGAGCCCAATTATGATTATTGCAGTTTTAAGGTCGTACTCTCTGGCAAAGAGTATGACGCTCCTGCCAACGGGGGTTTCAAATGTTGGTATTCTACGTAGCTCACGTGGGGTTGTTGGTTATATGAAACTCCCCTGTCCATAAGAGTTATCTTTATTGAAATACCGAGTCACTCTGAGTTTTGATGTGGTAAGTCAAGTTGCCTATGATGATCTATAATGATTTATGAGTTTTTTCTCCTACATTTCCTATCTAAGATGTTATGAGTTGCATGATTCAATGTCACTCAAGCTAGGTGTGTCATTATGGTCCGTATGTACGTTTTTACAAAATTTATGATATTATTTATATTTTGGAGGCGCCCCCACGTACTCAGTACATATTTTGTGCTGACCCATATATTTCTTTTTGGTCTACATTCTTACTATGATGTAGGTTTAGGTACTCAGCCACAGCGTACGTTCCTTCAGTGGTGAGTCCTCATGGTTCGAGGACCAAGTTGCTAGTTTTAGTGCTGTTGTTTTATGATTCCTTTGGTCTGTTGAGTCAGTTGAGGGTTTGTCCCAATGACTCATTGATTTTTCTGTATAGAGGCTATGTAAGACTAGTGTATTCTTGGGTTGGTTTGTGTATAGACATTCCATATATGTATAGTCTAACAATATTCCCTGCCATATGTGATGTGATATGATATGTACTTATATATATATCCTTAGCGTAGCATGTATGTTATTGTGTTGGAACCCAAGGGTAGTGTTTTGGCTTAAAGGGTTTGCTTGAGGCTACGTGTAGCCTTGGGCACCATGTGGCATCTCGGAATGATATTTTGGGGCGTTACACTTAGTCACTCACTAATCATGATGCTAGCATTTTTCCTAGCATCACTCCTTCATTTATGTAGGTTCATGAACAAACAATATCAAAGAAGGATTCAAAGAGAATGACATATGAAAGTGAGCTTAAAAGGCTAACAAAATTCTTACCAAAGGATTCTTAACATGAAAGGTGCAACAACAAGTTAATAAAGGAGTTGGATTAAAGGACGAATCCTCTTTAAGAAAGGGAGGATGATGTCCTATGTGATATGAGCTACTACCTAGTTCCTTTTGTATGTTAAATTGAGAACTTGCCTGGTTAGTCTTGTCTAGGTTAAAGGATAGTTGGTTAGGAAAAGATCATAGACCATTTTTTATATTAGTCCACTTTTAGCCTAAATGACCTTCCATGTGCAAATTGTATCCCTTGATCCCTGTTTTGAGCCTTATAGCCTATTTTTCTGGTTACACTTTTCACCTTCCCAATTGTGTTACAATTTACCTATTTTGGCCCCGTTATTTCTTGGATAGTATGCATCTTAACTCATGCAAAAAGCCTAAGTTGAGGGTGGATATCATAAGGGTGCATAGTGTAAAATGGGTATGAAGAAGGGTAAAATAAGAGAAAATATTTGGTAGGGCAAGGTGTGGTAGAAAAAGAAAAGATAGAAAAAAATAAAAAGAAAAATTGTGAAAAAAATGAAAATGAAAGGATAAAATATCTCACCCAGCCTGAATATGCATAAAAAAAATAAGAACGAGAAATAATGTTGGAATAAAAAAAAATTGGCCAGTAAGTGAGACCCCAAAGTTAGTGTAGTGCCAAGGAGGCATAATCACTTTGAATCTCCATATATATCATACCAGCCCCCAAGCCTACATTACAAGGCGAAAGGAAAAGTCCTATAGTGACCCTGACTCGACTATTTAAATGATAAGGTAAAGAAATAAGGGCAAGCCTATGGTATTTAACATTCATTGACTAGAACTTCTTTATTGAGTGTGAGTTTATCTTGACCGTCCTTGCATTGAAATGTATGATTTCATGTGAGTGAGTGGGACATTCTTGTTATAAGGGCACTTATGTCATGTTGCTAGCTATCAACTTGCTTTAGGTAGTGTAATTTGTACATATAAGTGGTTGTCTGTTACTAATGTAATTGCCATACCTTGATCCTTTTGTGTCACATTATTGTGCTTCATGTTCATACATAATTATTTGTTAAAAGAGTTATAGGAAGGGATGTTGTGATTTGAACTAAATATGATGACTGACTACCTTGAATATCTTTGGTTCTCTTAGTTATGCATCATTTTTGGTTTGTTGTGTTTTTGTTGCTTGAGGACATGCAAACATTCTAAGTTGAGGGTGTTGAGGTGCTATAGAAATATAGCACTTTATATGCTTAAAGTGAGGAAAATATGCTAGTTTTTGAGACCTTTTTGTTAGATGTGATCCATTTTGGGTATGTTTTGCAGAAAACCATGATTTGGATGATAAGTTCATGAAAATGGTGAAAAAGGTATTTTTGGCCACTTTTGGAGCGATTATGGATGATTGGGATGTTTTCTATCTTGATTGTGATCAAAGCATGTTCGTTATTTGAAGAAGAGCTAAAAAACTGACTTCCAACACCTACTAAGTTGACCCACAGACTGCAGGTAGGACCTACGAATTGCAGGCACACAAAACGGGTACCAAAAATCCAAAATTCGAAGAGCTAACTTGCAGGAAATTTTCCATCCGGTATATGTAATTGGTACATGCACCCAAATAAAACCGCAGGTACAACCTGCGACCATGACTAAACCGCAAGTGCAAGTAGTGGGTAGCCACATACCCTATTTTCTCCTATTTCATTCGGGCTTAGTTTTTAGGGTTTTCTCTTGTACTATAAATACCCCTTAGGTACTTTTTAGTAGAGGTTCTACACTTTTTAACACTTAGAAATATATTTTGATTTCAAGATCCATCTAGATCCATCTTTGATCTTGGGATTCCATTGTATTGACTTTGCTTGATTATTCAATTTACGGTTGTGGGTTTTCTTTCATCTTGTCATTGTGATTTCATCTTTGCTTTCCTATATGAATGTTTTTGATTTCTTTACAATCATGAGTGGCTAAAATCCATAGCTAGGGTTGTGGAAACCCTGACAAATTAAGGAAGTAGGGGAAGTGTAATAGTTGACAGAAACTATTACCCATGGTATGCATTTCTTTATCATCATTATAATAGTTTTCTTAGTGGTTGCAAACATTAGGATCCCACCTAGATATCACTACTACTCTATAAAAAGGTAGTGACTAGGAAAATATAAAGACAACAGTAATTTAGGTCATTGCAACATAATGGTATATTTGAATAATTATTAGTTTTAATCAAATAACTTGATATTCAAAAGGTGATAGTTAACTTGGACCAGGGTTAGGGTTAGTAGAACGACATCCTGAGACTCAATAGGTAAAGAGTAAAATCCTCCTACTCATCCAAAAGTCTGTAGGAGGTACATAACTTGACGATTCTACATGCAAGGTATTGGGCTGGTTCAACAACGTATGATAAACCTATAGAGTTGAGATGCTAGGGGGAACACAATCCTAGTGTTCACCCATAACTAATTTCAACTAGAGTTAATATCGTTACTTGCTCAAGACTACTACAAACAAATCCCCTATTTACTTTCCAGTACTGCCTATAGACTACAACTACTGATATCTATAAACCACGTCTTCCCTTGGGATTCAACCCCAACCTTAGTTGGGTTACTATATCCTGACAACGATCCTACCATTATGTAAAAGGAGCTGTTTCTTGGATGTCATTAGTTATTACAGATGGTTCATTGAGAGTTTTGCTGCTATTTCAACACTTTTGACCATATTGACTCAAGAGGAGTTTCCTTTTTGTTAGTCTGAGGAGTATGAGTTGAGCTTTGGAAAGTTCAAAGATTTTCTCACTTCAGATAATGTTTTAGCTCTTTCTATTAGGGTTGAGGGATTCATCGTGTTTTGAGATGTTTTTAGTATTGGTCTTGGTTGTGTTTTGATGTAGCATGGTCATTTATTGCTTATGCTTCTAAATAGCTTATGGTGCATGAGTGCAACTACTCCACTCATGATTTGGAGTTGGCGGCGATATTTTTCATGCTTAAGATTTGAAAGCATATCTCTATGGTGTGCATTGTGAGATTTTCACTGATCATCATAGTCTTCAACATCTTATGAACAAGAGGGAGAATAATACTAGACAACATAGATGGATGGAGTTTCTTAAGGATTATTATATTTTTATTTTTTATCATCTAGGCAAGGCAAATGTGGTTGTGGATGCCTTGAGTCAGAAGTTAGTGAGTATGGGTAGCTTGGCTTGTATGTTAGTTTCCTAGACACCGTTGACATGGGATATCTAATCCTTAGCCAACTTGATTGTTCACCTTGATATTTCAGGACCTAAGAGGATTCTTGCTAGTGTTGAGGAAAGGTCTTCATTATTTCAGCAAATTCGGGATTATTAGTTTGAGGATTGTAAGCTTCGCTTCCTTTGTGATCAGGTGTTGAGTGGTGAGTCTGAGAGGAATGCCATAGATTCTGAGGGTGTTTTGAGGTTTTATGGCCGTATTTTTATTTTGAGTATTGATGACTTGATTCAGTTGATTCTACATGAGGATCAAAACTCTAGATATTCTATTCATCCCAACATAGCCAAGATGTATCAATATTTTGGATAACATTATTGGTAGAATGGTATAAAGAGTGATGTTGCAGAATTTGTAGCCCATTCTCTTTGTTGTCAGCGCGTAAAAGTTGAGCATCAGTGACCAGGTGGTTTGACTCTGAGTTTACCTATTCTCGAGTTGATATAGGAGTGATTTATCATGGATTTTGTTAGTGGTTTTCCTCGCACTGCATGTGGTTTCGATGATATTTGGGTCATTGTAGATAATTTGACCAAGTTAAAATATTTCATTCTAATTCAGATATCCTTTAGTAGAGAGGTTAGCCCATGTCTATGTTTGGGAGATAGTCTATTTGCATGGTGTGCTCATTTCTATTATTTTAGATCGAGGTTACATGTTCGCTTTGAGATTTTGGAGGGCTTTTCAGGAAGAGTTGGGAACTTAGGTCGATCTTAGTACAACCTTTCATCAAAAAATTGATGGCGAGTTTGAGTAGACTATTTAGGTTCTTGAGGATATGCTCCAAACCTGTGTTATGGATTTTGGAGGCCAGTGGGAGAAACACTTAGCCTTGGAAAAATTCGCATACAATAACAACTATCATTTAACTATTGAGATGGCATCTTTTGATGCTTTGTATGGTAGGAGATGTCGTTCTCTAGTTGGATGGTTTGAGACTTTCGATAATAGGCCTCATGGTACTGATTTGTTTCAGGAGTCATTGGATAGAGTCATGGTGATTCAAGAGAGGTTAAGAGCATCTCAGTGTAGGGAGAAGGACTATGTAGATTGAAAGCTTCATGCCTTCAGATTTGGAGCTGATGATCATGTATTCCTTTATATATTGCCCATGAAGGGTGTAACGAGGTTCAGGAGGAAGGGAAAGCTCATTCCTCGATATATTGGACCTTTTGAGATTCTTTGTACTATTAGTGAGGTGGCTTATAAGTTAGATTTACCTTTAGATTATGCTGTTGTTCACCTAGTTTTACATGTATCCATATCATGGTGAGACATTTGTAATCCTTCTCATGTGCTCAGGTAGGACTTAGTTCAGTTAGATGAGCAGTTGACCCTTGCGGAGGAGACTATGCTTATTTTGGATAGTGATGTCAGACGGTTATGCACTAGATAGATTCCCACAGTTAAGGTTTAGTGGAGGCACCGCCCAGTGGAGAAGTCCACTTGGGAGATCGAGAGTGATATGTTGAATCAATATCCTCATATGTTCGAGACTTTAGGTACATCCCAATTCTTCACTTTTAGGGACAAAAGTTCATTAAGTAGTGGATATTATAATGATCCTTCAGGTTATATTCCATATTTCTACATCTTTCACTGTTAGAACTTTTCCATATCTGTCCCAAGTCATTTATGACTTGTTGGGACTGACAATTTGATTATCAGGAAGTTCTTTTAATTTTTCAAGCCAATTCTCTATTTTGACGTCTTTGCTAGTTCCAAATAGCCACCGGGCAAAAGCTTTATCAAAATAATCTTGAATGCAAATTTGGACTGCCAGCAACTTTGAAATATTAATTTTAGTCTTAGTAGACCTTTGGCTTGGGTCCCGAGGCAGCCGAGCTTATTTGACCTATTAGTTGGAAAGTTAGTAAAATAAAATATGGGACCTATATTTGGTCAAAACAACCTCAGATGCAAATTTCTAGTAAGCCAACAAGTCTGAATACTAAATTGTGTGTGGTTACAGAGTTCATTTGCATATACGGTATTCCAGATGAATCTTGAGGGTTTGATGGAAGCTTGGAAGACTTCCAAGTTTAAGCTATCAACTGATCCAGTTGCGATCGCCATCCTTTGGCCGTGATCATGGTGCTGCAATCGTACAGTATGGGTCATAATCATAACTAATTATACAATCTTTAGATAGTGCGTTCGCGCACCTTAGGGTCACGATAGCGACTCTTGAAGGCCTAGAATAGGTATGAAATAACCACTTTTTCCTGATTTGGCCATTTATTACCCATTCTCTTGAGAGCAAAAACCCTAAGGAGTGAAATATCTTAAAAATAAATCTTGTAGGAGCTTGGGAGGCTAGATTAATATTTATTTCTGCAATTATCATTCGATTTGAGGTAAGAATTCACCCTTTCTAGGTGAAATTTCTTGATTATTTGCTTAAAATCTCAAAATCTTTAGGTCTTTATTTCCCCAATTTAGATTGGTTTTCACCTATTTTTGAGGATAATGATTCTTGAGCTTGTGTAAATATTGGGTTGGTTTTAGAGTGATTTCCATAAGTGGGACCCACATGGGGTTTTGAGGTGATTTCTTATAACCAAAGTACAATGGTGAAATACAATTATCATTATTCTTGTATTAATAAGCAGAATGTGTTTTTGATAGCTTGACATTTTGAGGAGGCTTCTCAGAAGGAAAAAGTGGTAGTTTAGCAATTCATTGAACTTTCTTCGGTATCGAGGTAGGATAGGTTTATCCATTGTTAGATTGAGCTATGTCATAGTATATTTATGATATTTTGTTATATTGGGAAAGGTTGTAGGTGTTGGATTGATGAAATTCAAGACTTGTGTTAGTTGGACTATTTAGGCTAAATTGAAACCTTAGTGTTGGAATGCTTGACTTTCCATAGGACTTAGGTGGATTGGACTTTATTACTTATGTTTAGTATGAGAGTTCCTTAGATTGATGAAGTTTAAGTAAAATGCTCTAGTTACTCATGCTTAGGGTGAAGTGGCCTTAGTTGCTTACCTTAATAGAGGTTGCCTTAGTTCTCATTTAGCTTAGCTGTTGTGTTTGAGAAGAATCTTTATCTTAGGACTAATTATGGCTTGTTATACATCTAAGAGTGGATTTAGATATCTTAGACTAGTCCAGGGTATAAATTGAGCTTGAATGTATTTTAGGGATTTAGAAGTAGGATCTTTGACCCACCTTAGGTTAAGATTTATGATTAGTTCTCTTGAAACCTTTTGTATGCTTATTAAATGCCTACAGAATGCCCTTTTGTGAAGTATTGAGGAACCTTGATACTTGTTGGTTATGATGAATGGTGTTGTAAATAATGCCTAAATAATTATGCCATATGTATGATTTATTTGTTAAGCTTATGATGAGCTAATGATTATGTTATTGTTTTGGCCATTGATTGGGCTACCGAATATACCATTGAATGAACCCTTGACTATGATAGTGTCTATGCCATAAATTATGTTATTAACTATGCTATGAATAAGCTATAGATCATGCCATGGATTTGCTATTGCTCAAGCTATTGATAAGCTACCTTTTATGCTAATGAAAAGCCATTGGATGTGCTATTGATAAGTCATTAATCGTGATACTTCTTATGATTATGATCATGCTAAGAAATGACACTAGTAATCATGCTAGAAAACCACCCTATTGACGGTATTAGGAATTGTGCCATGAGTTATGTTAAAAGTTATGCTTATTGATTATATGGGAAGTTATGCCATTAATTATGCTTGAAATCATGATTTTCGATTATCTGATAACTTATGCTATTGATTTTGTCACCAAATATAATATATTGATACCCGACAATTTCAGATGATATTATGATAATATATTGATGCCCGACAAAGCCGAAAGATATTATGATGATATATTGATACCAGATAAGGTCGAAGGATGATTATGATGATACTCAATAAGGCTAGAGGATTTTATGATGGTATTGATACCCGACAAGGCTATAGGATGATTATGATGATATTGATACCTGAAAAGCCCTGAGAATGATTATGATGATATATTAGTACCCAGTAAGGCCGGAGGATGATTATCATGACATATTAATGCCCGAAAAGGCCAGAGGATGATTATATTAATGTGCCTATGCGTACATCTACTGGTTTGAGTCTGTCAATTTCCTATGTATTGCTATTGTATTTATATACTCTTATGTGTAATTGGGTTTGATATTGATATTATGACTATTGAATATAGCCCGAATGTGGTAAAAATGATAATTAGTGGACTTGTGAAGATTTATGATAATTGTTGATTAGTGATAAATAATTGTAAAGTACTATAGTGGATGATTAGTGATAAATGATTTTAAAGTGGTATAGTTGATGATTAGTGATAAATGAGGATTAGTGGGGGATATTGTTTAAGTAACTAATCATGACTAGTTGATAAACGTTGATTAATTGGTAAAGGGAGATTAGTTAATAAATATTGGCTAGTTGATAACTAATGATTAGTGGATACGTGGTGAATAGTTATTGAATGATGACTAGGAGTTATATGATGACTAGTTATTAAATGGATTAGTGAATAAAATATGGTTAGCTAATACATGGTGACTTTTGAGTATCAATGATAAGGTTGTTAAATGATGGTAGTATTATGAATGTTGGTAAATTGTGATAATATTTGTAAATGGAATACTGATGATAGTTGTTGAATGATGTTCAGATAACAATGACGGTTGGCTATAATATCAGTTGATTACTTTATTCTCCTCTTGAGTGCACTCTCCAGTAGTATGGGAGACTGTGACGAGTTATTTACTTTTCTGCACTAATTGACCTATGGGAGACAATTTCATAGTTATATTTGCTGGTGATGATACTTTTTGGTAAGTTATTATTCTGAATTATTTACTTATTATGTACGATGATATTGGCATGTGTAAATACCAGATGTTCTATTGTATTTCGGTTGAACTACTTATTATGTATAGCAGTATTGGAGATGATTCAATTTCGTTTCAGTACCTTGACTTTGTAATGTTATTTTGCATTTTTTCATACTTATATAATGATATAGCTCAGTTGATCGATGATACCTACTGAGTACCCATTATTTTGGTACTCATACTACACTTTTATACCATTTTAGTGCTGATCTGAGTACTAGTTACCGTCGTTGATCGACGTTCATGCGTTGATTGATTTTCAAAGATAGGGTGAGCTTTTAGAGCTCGAGCCACCCATTTTCCTCGATCTATATTTTTAGTCTTTTGTTTTGAGATAGATGTATTGACTATTCTAAACTCTTGAGTTGTATTGATACTATTAGATGCTCTTCTACTAGCTCTACCAGGTTGTGGGATGGTTTGTATTGTCCGTTTTATTTATTTAGAACACCTTGCTTGTATATATTGTGTTCCTAAATTTTGTCTATGTTGGGCATTTCCTAAAGAATTAACCCATTGCAATAACTTTGGGTTAGGGTTTGACTTACCTACTAGCGGGATCTAGTAGGGGCCATCATGACTCGTAAATCGGATTATAATAGATAAAGACTTCAAATTTAATATTATACTATAATATTTCAAGATCAGCCATCAATAAAAATTATTTAATTTGATAATGAAGAGTGAGTTTGGAAGTGGATTTACATACTAAGAAATTGATGGTGAGAGGTTATGTCGCCCAAGTTATACCTCCAAAGAAAGAACAATGTAGTCACTATAAAATATAGTAACCTAATAGAGGTTGAGGTCAAACCAAAGGAAGTTGGCCGAATGCTCTCATGAATATGTTAAAGTAGCCGAAAAAATGCAAAAAATTAAATGGGGAAATTTATATGTACACAGTAAAGTAGTATCAAGTCTTGATCGCTTTGGGTTGAAATCAATCTGAGATGAATTTCCTAACTCATAGACTTATTGTGCTCCATCAAACTAACTCAATATCTTGCATGCAGAATCTGGCAAGTATGTATCACCATCGTCTTGTGCATGCCTTTGGTAAATTTCACTCTTCACCTTGTGAGTCTCAGAGTGTTTCTTTACTAACCCTTGTCTTGGATCCAAGTTTATTTATCTCCTTTTAGGTGTAAAGTTAATTAGATGAGGGTTATAAGCCTCGAATTATTGTTGTGATCTTCTTTTCCTAATCTCAACCTCTCTTGTGACAATAATCTCGAATACAAGTAAGTTTTCAACTTCTGTAGTAGTTAAGAAGGCAATCAAATCGAAGATGATCACAATACATGCATAAACACTGATTTCGAAGGACTTCACACTTCCTCTACTTTGTTAATCCTCCAGGGTTCCCACAACCCTAGTTAGACTATTTAGCTGCTCATATTTGAAAGAACATCCATAGAATTCAAGAAGGAAACCATATGAATAATCTTACAATAATTTAAGAACAAAACTTAGAATCTCAAATTAATAATCTACCGTAAAATCAAGAAAAATGGATTACAAGATCAAAAGTCAAATCTTAGAATCAATATAATGTTGTGAATATAAAGAGTTCGTAAACTAATACAAAAACATCAAAGGATTATTTATAGTTTCATAAAATAAGTAGAAAACCTAACCAACATAAAATAGGAAAATAAGATCAGTAGTGGCTACACCTTAGGCAGCGAGTCTTCTGTACTAGCGATGACTCATTGTCAACTTCGTTTCCTATCTTCTGTCTTCATTGGTTATGACTTTTCATGTATCCCTATGATTTGTTGGCTATATTTATCATCTCTCCAATGAAAATGCTTCTTTCGAATCCTTTCCTGTTATGCTTAGAATGATAAGCACTATGAGTCGTAGCCTGTCACTACAACTCATTGTCAATCTAGTCTCCACTGGGATCCAACTTGTAAAATCTCAAGATGTTTCACCATGTTTTATCAAAAGGATTCCTACCTATGAATCGTAGTCAATCCCAATGAATTGTATCCAACTTCCACTTTATTCCTCTTCTTAGAACTTCTCAATGTTCTCCCGACGATTTGAGCTACGAGTTGTATCTAACAAAATGACCTAAGTTCTCGCATATTTTCATAGTTTTAAGCATCGAAAATTCCATGAAAATAGGGAATATATGCACCCTTAACTTGGAGCGTTTGCATGTCCACAAGAAACAAAACACATAACAAAACAACACGATGCTTAACAAAGAGAAACCTAAGGTTCCCAATAGTCAATTCGATTTCAACTCAAAAACATTACCTCCTCATATTTCCAACTTTTCAAAAGTACTATGTGGATCTATGTAGCATAAAAATGCGATACAAAGGAATTAATATATGGAATTACATTAGTAATATTCAATCATGCAAACATGCAGTACACACAACCCAAATAGATAAACAGCTAGCAACACAACTCATGTATCCTCACAACAAAGAAGTCCTTCTCTATTAGTATAATCATATATGTAAATGCAGGGATGATAAAAAAATACTCATACTCATAAAAGAAGTTCCAATCAATGTGCATAGAATACCATAGGCTTTCCCTTTTTATCTTTACCTTAGTTGTTCGAGTAGTTGGACTAGGATCACTATATGACTTTATTTGGATTGTAATGTAGACTTGGGGGCTAGTATGGTACATTTGGGAACTAATGACTAACCCTTATTGACACTACTATTACTTTTGGGGTCCACTTCCCATTCATAATTTGTTTCTCTTATGTTTTTCCCATATTCCTCCTTTATTGCTTATTCAGGTTGGTTGTAGTTTCTTTTATTCTTTTATTTTTACTTTTTCTATTTTTTTTCTTTTACCACACCCAACCCTTCTTTCTTTTCTCTTATTTAGATCTTTGGTCATACCCAATTCTAACTACACACCCCTATGATAGCTCAACTTAGGTGATTTTCCTGACTTGAGGTGTATAATATCCAAGGAGGGCTCAAGGCCAAAATAGGTTCATTGTAATTACACTAGGAAGGTGAAGGGTGAAAAATAAGAAAATGGGTCAATATAGGCTCAAATCGAATGATCAAAGGATGCGTATTCACATTTGGATATTCATTTAGGCTAATAGTGTACTAGTTTCAAAAAATAACCTATGATCACATCCTAACCACTGATCCTACAACCTAGGAAAGACTAATCAGGAAAGTTCTAAATTAAATGCACAGAGAGAACTAGGTAAGCATCTCTCTCACACACGGTATAGGGTTATATTACCAGTTACTACCTTTACAGTTCATGCAAATGAAAAGATATTAGTATTTTGTCCCCAATCCTAATTCCATAATCAGATTTACTAGTCACACATATATTCATATCACACGGTTCACAGAATATTTTTGGAGGGGTATCATTATTCTTAAAACACTTTAAAGAAAAAAAATATATCAACTACCTTTAGGTAACTTATTTTTTTCCTAGTTAAACAAAAACAAAACATAACACATGTACGACTCAAACACAAAAAAACCTAAAAATGCCAAAACTACTATAATAGGACAGTCGATGGGAAAAGAAAGATGGCAAGAAATACCCTTGGCTTTGGTACACTCCTACCCCCAACTAGAGACTATACACTATCCCCAATGTAAAGATACATGATAAGACAAGGGTATGAAGACATACATGGGAATTCAAGGCATGGATCATGATGTCTCAGCAGGTGGGGCATCAAAATAGGCCCTACTCTCATCAACCATAGTTCCAATGGTGATCGGGACACTATCAGGAACAATCACACCAATGGTGGTCGATGTGCTCAATGGTTTCTGGATCTCGAGAGACGGAATGATGCCTTCACTTATATCTACTGTAGCTACATCTATCGTCCCAACTATTTAGGAGCTACTAGCTCACGCCTTCATATTATGAACCCAAGTCAGATGGTTCTGTAAAGTGTATATTCTAGATACCTTTGCCGATTATAAATCATCCTTGTCTCTTGTAGTCTTCTTTTCTTTTCTCTCTATACACCTTTTTCTTCAGTAGTATTTTCTATTTCCTTCATGCCCCAATATTTGGCATGTCATTGTAATGCCCCAAAATTAGGTCCCGAGACATCACACGGTGCTTAGGGGTACAAGTGACCCCAAGATAACCCTTCTACTAGCATAACTCATAAGAAACTGGATAAAATGCTTAAATCTATATAAAATCAGCAAAAACATAGAACTTCTCTAAACTTGATCAATATAAACATGAACTTTACAAGATTACAATTCTACATTTACTAAATGAAACTGAAACTGAATACATCAACTTCTACTGACTGTCTATGAAGACTCTACTGATACTGACTTTAGATAGCCGAGTCATGACTCCCAACTATCTAAGCTCAATACAACTAAAATAAGAAAATACAATACTTCTTGAACTGTATAACCACCTCAAGCCGTCGAATCAAAAGGACTTGTCACCTGTTGACTGGGAGCGGTGGACTGACTGAATGCGGTATCTGCGCTACAATTTGTACCTACATTATAAGACACTGTAGCACATAGAAATATTTAGCCGTTAGTACTTTAAGGAATGTACCGAGTATGTGGGGGTGCAATGCAACATTATAAATAATATCATAAATGATTATGAAAATCATGCATGCTTACGATAACGACTTTCTTTGCTTGAATTAACTGAAATATATTCCTTGTAAATCATCAATAGTAATGTAAGCATTATATATCTCATAAATCATTATAATCAACTCAAACTCTTTAACTCATGACTTAGAGTAACTCGGCAACTCATGAAACTTGAACTGTTATGGACTTGGGAGGTTCTTATAACCGACGTAAACCATGTGAGCTACATGGAGTCCAATGTTTTGCCCTCCTAAGGAGAGAACCCCACATTGGCGGGAGCGTCGTACTCTTTCCAGGTAGTACAACCTAAATTTAATGATCATAATCTAATACTCGCCCTCCGAATCACAATTATCAATATCAATCCTACGGTGGCACGTAGTTTCGGGGAAAATACCATATTCCTACTCGGTGCTAAATACTACTCCCAGACACAAGCTCAGAACGCGTTAAGAAATCCACCACAAATATCACAAGGATCTATCATGAATACCAAATCAAATCTCTTTCTCATTTATCAAATCATAATCAATTTGTGGATTCCTAACTCGACTCAAATCAAATCAATCTTTCTCAATATCAAAATGTTTCAAAAACTTCAAGAAAATATCATATAACTCATTCTTGACTCTAAAGCTCAAATATCAACATATATATATATTCAATAATCAAACTTATCATAGAAAATCTTGAATCATGACTCTTATCTCAAATCATTCGGAAATCATCAACTCATAATAACAATATTTAACTCATGGCATAAGTTCTCAATTTAAGAAATAAAATGATGAAATAGTCATGTGTATCAATCTTGAATAGCTCAACTATCATAAATCATTAATAAAGTACTTTAGGTGTAAACCCACTTTGCAAAATCATGAATTTCAATACTAGAAATTAAATCTTTGGGCACAAAAATGAAAGAAGTGTTCTTGTTCAAACCCCACATACGTTGGATTATGATTTTAAGATAAGCAAGATTGATTGGAAACTCTTCTTCACACTTTTGAGCTAAGTTCTTGATGCCTTTGACTTGGAGAACTTGATTCTTGACCAACTTGGTGAAATCTTTGAAAGATTCTTAAATTTTCTTGTAGAAGATTTGATTTAAGATTTTGGAAGAAACCCTAGTTCTAGATCTTTCTTGGAAGAGAAATGAGAGACAATGAGCTTTTCTTCTCTACTTGGATATATATATATATAGGACCAAAATGGGCAGAAGTGACCAAAATGTCCTTACAAACACGTCCCTTAATTGCTGGAAAAAATAGATGACGACATACGTGACAAGCCGTTAGGCCCGTGATAGGCCGTCATTAATTGTTGTCACAAAAAAAGGTGGATTTTATGATTTTTGGCTTAAAGTTGATGACATTTTGTGACAGGTCATCACAAAATGTCTTCACAAAAGGTTGGATGTTGTGACTTTCTGCCTTAAGGTGATGACATTTTGTGACAAGCCATTAGGCTTGTGACAACTTGTCACAAAAGGTCATCACGGAGTTTCCAGGCTGACACGCTGGAGTAAAATAAGCATAACTCTTTGCTCCGATATCGGATTTTTCCGAAATTGATATCGTTGGAAAGACAATTCAATTATCTATCTTTTTGTAGGTTATGGTCCTAATGATTCGTAGTATTACGATATATATGATCATTTGAAGTTGGATATAGAAAAATCCTTCCCAAGAATTCAATTGGTAAGGAATGTTTTGATTCACCTAATTGCTAGGACATCTTTGAGGCCATAATACACATAACTCTTGATTAGAAAACAACCAAACCACTATAATTTATTTCTAATGAGCTTGATTCATAGTTGCACTATTGGTTAGAGTCTTGGGGTATTACAAAATGGCTCTAACTCCCTCAGCAGGTGTCTAATTCAGGTGAATCTTATGTCGATGGAAAGGTTATCCAATTCTCCACTTGATAGAAAGTGGAATTTAGCGAAATGAAACATGATATAAAAAACAATCACTTTGGAAGTCATCCATATTCACTCAAAAGACAGATTTAGGATTAAGAAACGATCGGGGTATTATAATATCTCCCCCTTGGAAACATTCGTCCTTGAATATTGCTGTTTGTCCAATAATACAGAGAAAACTGAAGACACATAGCTAAAAAAACTTGCTAATATGAATCTATATCTTTCTAAACTTTGAAGTACTTCGTTAAATGTATAAACTCATGATGAGAATAGCTATACCGATGGATCCGAGACTGGAAAAGAATATATAGAGGACAACTATAATTCTCGACTTAATTTTAGCTGATTTGCCTTCTACATATATTAAAGAGCGGGCTCATGCTAATAGTTTAGAATTCACTTGATGTGATAAGGGTGCAATCATACTCATAGACGGTGAGAAGATAATTTATGCAGGCATAGGTCATGAGAAACAAGGATAAGACTACACAATGGGTATTACATTGTCTGTATTAGAATATTTGGAAAACAAAGATTGTTCAATGAATGCTTACAGACTAAATCACAATTATATATCCGAATCTGAAACTGATGCCTGATACACATACTGAACTGAATTCGTAGATTTTGGGTGCGAGAAACTACTTACCGGATTGCTCGTACTTATGAAAATTCGAGTGGTAAGACCAGTCTAGTTAAAAAAATGGAAGACCATAGAAATCTATCTGCCAAATTTTAAAAACTGGGTTGCTAACTATGCAAACTGAATCGTACTAGATACTCATACTTAAGTAGAGGATTTCTTCAACACCCTCCCAAGGAATTCTAATGGTCTGAAGGAGCAAAGAACTTTAGGAAAGATCTAAACAAGACATCTGAATCAGAGATCATAGAATTACCATAATCCCCTAACTTGAAACCTAAACCTATGAATCTCAAGTCAGGATAAAAGTACTAAGTTTCAAGAAAGGTAACTCCTTACTCTCAAACTCAACCACACTTCTTAAACACTCTTTCGACTATACTATACCCTTCTGATACTATACTTGATCGATTCGACTTACAATCCCCACATGACACCGAGACTTCTATTTACTCATATCCCCTCGAACCAAACCCCCTCTCATCTTCATGCCTAACCTAGAACCACAAGATTCGCCATATAAACCGATTCTGAATCATGAGCTCCCACACATCAACATTCTTACAACCTCTCACTTCAAGACTAATTCTTATTACCACTTCAACAACTCCAATCCACCTAGTACTAGCCATTTACTAATGCGCAAGGCACCTATATGCATGCACTCAAACACAACATTCAAGCCTATCTTCATACCCTACACACCTCTTATCAAGAAAAATTTCCATACACTCATCTCTAGCACACCTGATATACTCCTAGCTAATTAAGTATAAACGGTTCACTCCAATATTCCTTCCAACTCATGGAATTACGCTAAATGAACACACCACAATCTTCCCAATCATAACACATTAAACTTCAACTAACCATAACATGTATCAAAGACTTAGCCTCAATCTTACTTCACATTACCGCCAAGCCAAAGTAGGCTTGCCACTCTCTATCATTGATAAGGAAATATCTTCTCTCTCCCAACTAAACAACTATTCATCACCACTATCTTAGGTAAGGAAAGATAACTAAAAGATTAGAGCATGAGGATCTGACACATGAATAAATTCTATGAATAACTTGATACTCAACTGAGGCTTGAGGAATAGAGGAATTAACATCATAAACCCATCAAAGAAATAAGGCCCGGGGACATGCACGATATAAATTTGAATCCTTTTCTTTGCTGATCATTAAAAGTAGCACTTGAACATTGGAACTGAACATGTCACAAAACGTGAGTATATAAGTTATGCATTGCATGACCTAAATTAGGAATTCGTAACTATAAAATGTGATTCCAACCGGTGAAAGGTTTGAAACTCCATATTTCGGTAACTAAGTGAGGACAGGATTCTTTTTGGCATGCTTGGACATTAATCATGATCATGGAATCAAAACGCAAAGCATAAATGAATACTGGAATGATTGAAAATACTAAAATAAAATGGGTCGAGCAGTATCCCTTCTTATAGCTGTTCCACAATTTACTAGAACACCTATTAGAACCTGACAACCTAACCTGGTTACTCGTTCTACTATCTCTCCCTTAGACTAAATCCATCACATTCCTTGACTTAATTATTAGGAACATCGTTCATTACCTAACTAGTCTCCCTCCACCTAGCAACTCCACAACACATACTAATTAAGCCACATACAATGAACCTAGAAAATAAAGAAGCCCCATATCACCTTGGGAAAGATTTCTCACCAAGAAAACAAAATCCAACTCAATTACAAGTTGATCAGACTCAAGCTCTTGCATACACTATCCAAGCCCATTAGATCACTTCTCTATAACTAGCACCATTAACCAAGAAATCATCACATCCACCTTCATAGCCACTAATCATCCAAGATTAATGCCTAACGCTTAGCATAACTTACAACTCCACCTTACGCACATAATTCTCACTTGGAAACTATAAAACAAAACATCAATAAACACTAGCCCACTTAAACCCCCTAATAAAAATAATTGATCATAATCATATGGCCTCTCTCATTTATAATCCATCAACACGCCCCCTTCTACCCATTATTAATATCTATCCTTCATACACAGCTTAACTTAGTTCATAACTTTCTAAGACTCAGCTAAACTTTCCCTTGCAATCTCAGGAGCACCTAAGTTAACAACACACATCCACTAAGTATCCTCATCCATAACCTATACTTATCTTATGCAAAACACCGTCAACAACTCTTTTCATACCTTAAGCAAACTATTATTTATCTCCACTTATAACTCTTTCTCTTTCTTCCATGAACTGACACATAAGAATGATATCACTTCATCACTAACTCGATCACATGCAAAAGGCTCGGCTATATATACTTCTAAAAAATCACACTTTTAACCTTTCTTTCCACTACACCTCTAAACCCAGTTCCAACCAACACGAGAAAACAAGATACACAAAGAGTCACTAGTGAATCAAAATAGGCCTCACTCGGCTTCACTAGTCTTTGATTTTGCATATTGAAAAATAATTTAAGATGGATAACAAGGCAATTATGCAGATGAATTAAAAGAGCCCCACACGACTGCACTAGACTTTCAGTTCCAACATCATGATGATAACAAGGTTGCAAGAGGTAGAAACTCACCATATAATATTCAATAATATAAGCATACACATCTTACTCTATCTTAGCTGAATGAATCATAAGGGAGAGGGCATAACATTGAACTTAGAAAACTTATAACACGTTGTAAGCTTTTCTCAGGCCGCTTTATGAGACTTCTAAAATAATTCACTTGCAGGTCTAAGGGCATTGTGATGATAGGCGATATTGCGCGCCTATATCAATATATTTTGCCCATATTTGTACCATGTTTTGAGAACAAATTACATATTTCATGCACTTTTAGTCCTTTTTCCTGTAAGTGAGCTAACGAACATGATTACCAAAGTTTCAGGTATAAATGATGCAGAATTCAGCTTTTTGTGGATAACTTGACACCCAAGAAAGCTTCACGGAAGGAGAAAAGGAAGCTTGGACGCCTAAGGACCAAAAGTGATGCATGGAAAACCTGTCCCGGGCTAAAACAACAATTCTGAAGATTTTGGGGACTAGCAGCAACTTTTTGGATTAGGATAATGATACATTAACCTAGTACAATTGGGTTAAGTATTTCATTAGCTTATTAGGATTTGTATAATGATACATTAACCTAGTACAATTGGGTTAAGTATTTCATTAGCTTAGTAGGATTTGGTTAGATATTTCATTAGCCTAGTAGGATTAGGATATGGGTATTATAAATACCCTATCATGCTAGAGATTTTTATTTATCTTCTTATATTCCTCTCTTATTCTTCTATTCTTCTCTTATTCTTCTACAAAAATTTTCATTAATTCTACTTCTTATTCTTCTTCTATTCATCTATTCTTAATTTCCGCAATAAGAGAAACGTTACTTTGTGAGGGATTCACGCCAAACACCTACCACACCATATTACACGTGAAAACTTTATTGTGGTATAATAACAATGTCTATTGTGATTTCCTACGCACTCATGGGTAACTAAACCTCTCTGTTGGGGTTATGGAAGCCGAATGAGATACTATCTATTGCTATGAGTTTGTGAATTCGTCACAAGTATGCTGCTTATATCATTATTCTCTTCATCTTAATGAAAATTCTTGTGGCTGCAGACGCATAGAATAATGCCAGTATAACATTTAACTTGTTCGAAAGAAAAGTTATATGTCTAGAAAAGAGATAATGTCAAGGTAGTATGGTCCCATCCCCTATTAACCTAGTACAATTGGGTTAAGTATTTCATTAGCTTATTAGGATTTGGATAATGATACATTAACCTAGTACAATTGGGTTAAGTATTTTATTAGCTTAGTAGGATTTGGTTAGATATTTCATTAGCCTAGTAGGATTAGGATATGGGTATTATAAATACCCTATCATGCTAGAGATTTTTATTTATCTTCTTACATTCCTCTCTTATTCTTCTATTCTTCTCTTATTCTTCTACAACAATTTTCATTAATTCTACTTCTTATTCTTCTTCTATTCATCTATTCTTAATTTCCGCAACAAGAGAAACATTACTTTGCGAGGGATTCACGCCTAACGCCTACCACACCATATTACACGTGAAATCTTTATTGTGGTATAATAACAATGTCTATTGTGATTTCCTGCGCACTCATGGGTAACTAAACCTCTCTGTTGGGGTTATGGAAGCCGAATGAGATACTATCTATTGCTCTGAGTTTGTGAATTCGTCACACGTATGCTGCTTATATCATTATTCTCTTCATCTTAATGCAAATTCTTGTGGCTGCAGACACATAGAATAACGCCAGTATAACATTTAACTTGTTCAAAAGAAAAGTTATATGTCTGGAAAAGATATAATGTCAAGGTAGTAGGGTCCCATCCCCTATTAACCTAGTACAATTGGGTTAAGTATTTCATTAGCTTATTAGGATTTGGATAATGATACATTAACCTAGTACAGTTGGGTTAAGTATTTCATTAGCTTAGTAGGATTTGGTTAGATATTTCATTAGCCTAGTAGGATTAGGATATGGGTATTATAAATACCCTATCATGCTAGAGATTTTTATTTATCTTCTTACATTCCTCTCTTATTCTTCTATTCTTCTCTTATTCTTCTACAACAATTTTCATTAATTCTACTTCTTATTCTTCTTCTATTCATCTATTATTAATTTCCGCAACAAGAGAAACGTTACTTTGCGAGGGATTCACGCCTAACGCCTACCACACCATATTACACATGAAATCTTTATTGTGGTATAATAACAATGTCTATTGTGATTTCCTGCGCACTCATGGGTAACTAAACCTCTCTGTTGGGGATATGGAAGCCGAATGAGATACTATCTATTGCTGTGAGTTTGTGAATTCGTGACACGTATGCTGCTTATATCATTATTCTCTTTATCTTAATGCAAATTCTTGTGGCTGTAGACGCATAGAATAACGCCAGTATAACATTTAACTTGTTCGAAAGAAAAGTTATATGTCTGGAAAAGAGATAATGTCAAGGTAGTAGGGTCCCATCCCCTATTAAAAAGTTAGTGCCGTAACTGGATTAACCTCTTGGAGAATTTGTACCGTTAGACACGCTTTAAGCTCGAAAGAGTTAAAGTGAAATAATCCTCGAATAGGTCGAAAGACGCCTGGATTTACCATCGAATACAATTCTCTATAAGCACATGCATGTCTGAATTCAACACACTCATAGCCAGTAGAGACGTATAACTCAGAAGGTGGACATAACCCCAACTCTTCAATTCTCATTGTTTTACAACCTACTAAACATTCTTTCTTTTTACTTTGCTATTTTCAGTTTTACTTTAATATTTTGGTTACACATTACAATCCCCCCTTTTACGAGACTTGCACTAAAAGTCTAGTAATCGTTGCTTACTTGTTGACCAAGCTATTCCCTGTGGGATCGACACCCAACCTAGGTTGGGTTCTATATTTGCTAACGACCACTTTACACTCCCACGAGAGCTGTAGATTGAGCGTTATCAAAAATTGGCGTCGTTGCCGGGGAATACGAGTGTCAATTAAGTTTGTAATAGTTACTAGACCCTTTGGTCAAAGATTCTCGTACTTTTACTTTTTGTTGGTGTTTTTGTTTTATTCAGGTTTGTTCAGTGCATCAATGGATGCACAATGTGAAATTGAAAGGATAGCTGCTCAAGTGCATCAGCAGAATATTGATAACCTAGGTCGTGCAACAAATCCTGATGATGAGGACATGGGCGATGAGGAGCTACTAAACCCACAACATACTGCTGAGATGGCGGCACCAATGCAGAGAAGAGATCGTCAGATAGGTTTAGGCCTGAACTCCGAGCTATGCAAATACCGTTCGATGACGATGATGACGATTTGGATGAAGCTGGTGCCACAGGAGCCATTATTCTTCCACCCTTGGCACCTGGAGCAAAGTTCAACATCACTAGAACCATGATTCAGCTTTTGCAACTCAAGGGATTATTTGGTGGACTAGCAGGTGATGATCCGAATATGCATCTAGTCAACTTTATTTCTACATGCAAGTCATTCGACAATCCTGGCGTTGGACAGAATGCAATTCGACTGCGCTTATTTCCATTGTCTCTGTCTGGGGAGGCAACTCTATGGTTGAATGGGCTGACTCCTGATTCTATTACTAATTGGAGGCAATTAAAAGATGCTTTCCTAGAAAGATTCTTTCCACCATCCAAAAGAGCACAGTTGAGAGATGAGATCACAAATTTTCGGCAGCTTCCAACTGAAGCCCTCCACGAAACATGGGAGAGGTTCAAGTCGAAGCTTATGCGGTGCCCAAATCACCATATGACTAATGTCCACTTGATGGAGATATTATACAGATCTTTGAATTCGGTGAGTAAGCCAGTGGTAGATAATGCAGCAGGTGGATCATTTATGGACCTCACCTTTGGTCAAGAAAGTAATATGCTAGATCGTATGATAAAACAAAGTAGAGCTTGGCATACCAGGGATTCTGAGGTAGCAAGCTCCACTATATCTATTGGCATGACTGCAGACCAAAGGAGAAGAGAAGAAGAACGCGATCAAGATTTGGCGCACATGAAAATACAAGTGGATCTTCTTACAAATCATCTATTATCAGGGAAAATTGAAAAAGTCAAAGCTATTGCATCAAAAGGAAGAGAGGAATCCGACTCTAAAGAAGAAACCAACTACTTGAATAATCAGGGGGGTTTCCGAGGCAATGCCCAAGGAAACAAAGGTCGGAACTATTATGATAATTCAGGATATAAGGACCGTGATCAAGGTAGTTGGAAGGATAAGATTGACAGGAGTGGTTTGTATGTTCCTCCAAGAAGACGTGACGCCGCTGCATCTGGTTCTGGAAATATATCAATGGAAGATATGATGGCTAAACTATTGAAAGGAGTAGAGGCAACTAATACGGGAGTGAATGAGGTGAAGAACGAATTTTCCTCTATGAAGAAATTGGTTGACTCGCATTCCACTTAAATAAAACAGCTGGAGCAACAATTGAGTCAATTATCTGCGGCATTCAATCAAAGAAAGGCTGGCACTTTACCTAGCAACACTGTGCAAAATCCCAGGAACAATGGATCATGCATGGCTATCACTACCCGGAGTGGTAAGGTGCTGGAAACTTCAGCATAAGGAAAGCAAGTGGTTGACGAAGTAGTGGACACTGATGATAAGGCAACAGAAGAAGCATCCGCAGAAAAAGGCCACGACGGCCATGACGTCGACACCAACGGATTGCAACCTAAAAAAATTGAAAAACGGAAGCAAGAGGAGAAGAAAGCCGTGGAGAGAACAATTCCATACCCACCACCACCTTTTCCTCAAAGATTAAAGAAGGTGGCGGATGACACGAAGTTCAGCAAATTCATGACTATGTTGAAACAGCTGACCATTAATGTTCCATTGGTGGAGGCACTTGAACAAATGCCTGGGTATGCAAAATTTATGAAGGATATTTTGACAAAGAAGTGGGCAGCAAGTTATGAGTTGAAAGATGATGTTCATCACTGCAGCGCAATTGCTACAAGATCGCTAGTTCAGAAAGAGGCCGACCCCGGTGCTTTCACTATTTCTTGCATGGTTGGATCTATGAATTTTGCTAAGGAAATGTGCGACCTGGGTGCTAGCATCAATTTGATGCCACTATCCGTCTATAGGAAGTTGGGGTTAGGTGATCCGACACCTACCAATATGAGGCTCGTGATGGCTGATAGGTCGGTAAAACGACCTGTGGGTATCTTGAATGATGTGTTGGTGAAGGTTTCTTCATTCATCTTTCCTGCAGACTTCGTTATTCTGGATTGTGAGGTGGATTCTGAAGTTCCCATAATCTTGGGACGTCCTTTCCTTGCAACTGGAAGTTTGCTTATTGACATGAGAGCTAATGAGCTTTTGTTTCGGTTGAACGACGAAGTGGTCCGCTTTGATATATGCAAAACAATGAAGCATCCCAGCGATATGAATGTGCTCTCTATAGCTGATATTCATCATGAAGATAAGAAAGCATTATCTGTAGAGAAATAGGTTACTGTTGAGCCATTGTTTGCTGCGCCACTAAATGTTGAGCATGAAGACGATGAAGATTATGAAGAACTTATGGGTGCTCTAACAGAAATAGAGTCCTATTCCCATACTCCTAAGCAACCAGACCATGATCTTAAGAATCAACCGTCACCAACGGTGAAGACTTCCCTTGAAGAGCCACCAATGCTAGAATCGAAAGAGCTCCTCGATTATTTAAGGTATGTGTTCTTGGAAAGAGAAAATATACTTCCGATAAGTGTGGCGAATGAGTTGAGTGAACAGCACGTAGAGGCTCTCATCTCTGCTCTGAAGAGATACAATAGAGCTATGGGTTGGACTATTGATGATATAATTGGTGACCCTCCGGGGAGACGTATGAGTCATCTTGAAGGAGATTGCATGCCGACAAGTAAGCCCCATTGCCTTCCAAATCCTTTCAGAAAATGATTCACCACTTATCTCAACGAAGTCTAAGTACTCGAGGTAACTATGTCGTGCCGCGACAATAAATAAGGCGCTAAATGGGAAGCAACCCATCATTTATCATTTATCGTTTTACATTTTTTGCCTTTCTTTTGTTTTAGTACGTGTTTTGCTTTTAATAAATAAAAATCCAAAAATAAGAGTCGTTCCACGACCAAAACTAAGGCGCTTGGTGGGAGGCAACCCATCGTACTAATCGTTTTTATTGGTTTTTAGCAAATGTAGGTGCAAGAGGTATAAAACGAGGAGATTGATTTCAAATGTCGATTTGGACGTATTGCATGGTAAAGGTGGTAAGTTAGGAATGAAGATGCATAAGGCTATGGATTGAGCATTGCTCGTGACAAAATAGGCATCGAGCAAGGCTAGGCCTAGGTAAAACTAGGCCACAAACAAGGCAAAGCCTACACTATAGCCTAAGGTCTCGGAATCTAGTGTGCAAAGGCATAGGCGCCGCCCATGCTCAAGTATGCTATAGCATAGGCGCCGCCTATGCTAAAGCATTTGGTCTCTGAATCTCATATGCAAAGTGAAATGCGCCGCACATGGGCACTAAATGCTTTTCAAAATGCGCCGCATATGGTCACTAAATGCTTTTCAAAATGCATGGCATATGCTATGGCATTCGGCTCAACTAGGCAAAGCATTAGGCACCACCTATGGTCACTTTTGGTCTCCAAATCCAATTTTAATGGGTCAAAACTCGACCCAACATTTTCTTATAAATATGAGACTTAGTCTTGAACCAAAAAATATTGGAAACCTAGCTTATGCACCACCTATAGTCTCCAAAACCTATCAAAAAGTTTCCTTTTGCTCTTTTTCGTCACAAGAACATCATCCAAAGGCTTCAACCAAGTAAGTAATACTTTGTTCTTCATTTATATTTTGTAAGTACTACGTTACGACACCTATTATGAATCGCTAAATCTTGAAAAAGTATTGGTGATGTGAATGTGCTTGAATTAATGTGATACAACTAAGTGAGTGAATGAATACGTAAGGATGATCTTCACTTACTTCCGATGTGAATCTGATTTTAATGCATTGTTATACTACTTGCGAAATTGCTATAGTCATGAACATTGCATAATTTTGTCACTTGAATACTTGTATGTTAGAAGATCCCGTTCATCGGAATAAGACTTATAAGTGCCTACCGACATAAGAGGTTGAGATTATTGATAGAAACTATACCATAATGTAATCCCTATGTAGTAGTCTTGTTATACCTAACATGAAAGTATTGCAAAGGTTCCAAGAAGTGATACATCTCAGATTTTCTTGTCGGAATTTAGCCCCTAAAACGTATGTCGATGAAGTCTAAGTAATCGACCACTTTCACTTCACTAGTTTGTGCCAACAAACTAAGTGTGGGGTGGTACCCCTACTGCTTGTTCATAGATTGTATCCATTGAGATGATGCTAACATGACTCTATTGAGATCTCAGGTACAATGGCACCAAAAGACGAGGCAAAGATAAGGCTACCACATCATAAAAAGGCAAGAAAAGAGGCCAAAAAGAGCAAGGAGAACCCTCCTCGATGCAAACACCTCGACTCACTCTTGGAATTAAGTGGGATAATTATGAGGAACTTCTAAGGATGACGACTCTGATGATGATTCGATGCAAGGGGTATGACCCCAGACATAGAGAATGAGTCCGACAACCAGGTTCTTCTTATTTATTTTCCACTGAGGACTGTGTGTCCCGTATAAGTGTGGGGTGATGGTATTTGCATGCTATACTTCTCTATCCTTTGCATTTATTCATGTTTGTTTGCTTATTTTTCACGTTTTGTTTTATTTAGTAGTAAATTTTTTTTGATGTAGCTTCACATGAAATTATTCTAATAGGCAGCATGAGATTATAACAAGAGTTTGCGCTACAATCATGACTATTGAGACGTTTAGGCTCTAATTGTGACTCACTATATGATAATTGTGTGGTTCAATTCCTTCACCTGTTGGGGCAAGAGTCTATAATACTCCCAATAAAGTCGACCATGTGCCTTGTGTGTGTGAGGTAATAGTATATTCTATGTTTGGGGCTGATGCTAGAACTTTCCTGGTATGTATGCAAAGCGAAAATAAGGAGTGTAAGTTTAGGAGATGATTTAGGCATTTATTTCGCAACCTATATATGTTTACCTTCGTTTTACCTACCCATGGACATCATCCTAGTTAAACCCTTTTGAGCCTTTAGCCTATTTTCTTTGACAAACCTCAGATGTAAGCCTAATCCATTTTTTTCAAGACCGTAATTTGATCCAAATCCTAAGCGCTTTAAAGTGAAAAAGTCATGTGACGAAATAAGAGGAAATTGGGTGAGTATGATGCTCTAAATTGTAGTGGTTCTTGAATGTGTTATGAAAAAGAAAGTGCTATCATAAGAGGTATGTTATGAAAAGAAAAAGGAAAAGAAAGCTGAAAAGTGAGTTATGCTTAAAATTGAAAAAAAAAGAGGAGAACAAGGGTGGTAGAATAAAAGACATAAAGGTTGAAAGAAAAGTGTCAATGATACAATGTGATGTATTAAAGCGCTTAGGAACATAGTCACTATTTCTAGCCAAAATAGTCCTACCCGTCCCTTAGCCTACATTACAACCATCAAAAGACCTACTTGATCCTAAGCTTAGCATTATGACATTTGGTGGAGTATTACACTAAGGGCAAGCCTATGGTCATCAGTTGCTGCATATGAAATCTTTGTGAGAGTGAGAGCAAGGATATTTTGATACCCATGTTTGAAAAATATGCTATACTAGTGAGTGATTATGGGTAATATATTGTGAGACACACATGGTTGATGAGTTTTGGGCAGTTGTGTATGATTCTTTGTGCCTTAACTTTTGAATACGAATTGACCACCATCACGAGTCTATGTTGGAGGTTAAATGGTTTCTACTAATGATCGGAAAACTACTCTTTGTTGATTGTTGTGCTTGTCTTGATGAATGTTTTGTGTTGTGGCTGTGAAACCCTAAGTTGATGCTTAAAGGGACATGATATTTTGTTCGAGGATGAACAAAGCTTCAAGTGTGGGGTGTTGATGATAGGCGATATTACGCGCCTATATCAATATATTTTGCCCATATTTGTGCCATGTTTTGAGAACAAATTACATATTTCATGCACTTTTAGTCCTTTTTTCTGTAAGTGAGCTAACGAACATGATTAGCAAAGTTTCAGGTATAAATGATGCAGAATTCAGCATTTTGTGGATAACTTGACGCCCAAGAAAGCTTCACGGAAGGAGAAAAGGAAGCTTGGACGCCTAAGGACCAAAAGTGATGCATGGAAAATCTGTCCCGGGCTAAAACAACAATTCTGAAGACTTTGGGGACTAGCAGTAACTTATTTGGATTAGGATAATGATACATTAACCTAGTACAATTGGGTTAAGTATTTCATTAGCTTAGTAGGATTTGGTTAGATATTTCATTAGCCTAGTAGGATTAGGATATGGGTATTATAAATACCCTATCATGCTAGAGATTTTTATTTATCTTCTTACATTCCTCTCTTATTCTTCTATTCTTCTCTTATTCTTCTACAACAATTTTCATTAATTCTACTTCTTATTCTTCTTCTATTCATCTATTCTTAATTTCCGCAACAAGAGAAACGTTACTTTGCGAGGGATTCACGCCTAACACCTACCACACCATATTACACGTGAAATCTTTATTATGGTATAATAACAATGTCTATTGTGATTTCCTGCGCACTCATGGGTAACTAAACCTCTCTGTTGGGGTTATGGAAGCCGAATGAGATACTATCTATTGCTGTGAGTTTGTGAATTCGTGACACGTATGCTGCTTATATCATTATTCTCTTTATCTTAATGCAAATTCTTGTGGCAGCATACGCATAGAATAATGCCAGTATAACATTTAAATTGTTCGAAAGAAAAGTTATATGTCTGGAAAAGAGATAATGTCAAGGTAGTAAGGTCCCATCCCCTATTAACCTAGTACAATTGGGTTAAGTATTTCATTAGCTTATTAGGATTTGGATAATGATACATTAACCTAGTACAATTGGGTTAAGTATTTCATTAGCTTAGTAGGATTTGGTTAGATATTTCATTAGCCTAGTAGGATTAGGATATGGGTATTATAAATACCCTATCATGCTAGAGATTTTTATTTATCTTCTTACATTCCTCTCTTATTCTTCTATTCTTCTCTTATTCTTCTACAACAATTTTCATTAATTCTACTTCTTATTCTTCTTCTATTCATCTATTCTTAATTTCCGCAACAAGAGAAACGTTACTTTGCGAGGGATTCACGCCTAATGCCTACCACACCATATTACACGTGAAATCTTTATTGTGGTATAATAACAATGTCTATTGTGATTTCCTGCGCACTCATGGGTAACTAAACCTCTCTGTTGGGGTTATAGAAGCCGAATGAGATACTATCTATTGCTGTGAGTTTGTGAATTCGTGACACGTATGCTGCTTATATCATTATTCTCTTCATCTTAATGCAAATTCTTGTGGCTGCAGACGCATAGAATAACGCCAGTATAACATTTAACTTGTTCGAAAGAAAAGTTATATGTCTGGAAAAGAGATAATGTCAAGGTAGTAGGGTCCCATCCCCTATTAACCTAGTACAATTGGGTTAAGTATTTCATTAGCTTATTAGGATTTGGATAATGATACATTAACCTAGTACAATTGGGTTAAGTATTTCATTAGCTTAGTAGGATTTGGTTAGATATTTCATTAGCCTAGTAGGATTAGGATATGGGTATTATAAATACCCTATCATGCTAGAGATTTTTATTTATCTTCTTACATTCCTCTCTTATTTTTCTATTCTTCTCTTATTCTTCTACAACAATTTTCATTAATTCTACTTCTTATTCTTCTTCTATTCATCTATTCTTAATTTCCGCAACAAGAGAAACATTACTTTGTGAGGGATTCACGCCTAACGCCTACCACACCATATTACACGTGAAATCTTTAGTGTGGTATAATAACAATGTCTATTGTGATTTCCTGCGCACTCATGGGTAACTACACCTCTCTGTTGGGGTTATGGAAGCCGAATGAGATACTATCTATTGCTGTGAGTTTATGAATTCGTGACACGTATGCTGCTTATATCATTATTCTCTTCATCTTAATGCAAATTCTTGTGGCTGCAGACGCATAGAATAACGCCAGTATAACATTTAACTTGTTCGAAAGAAAAGTTATATGTCTGGAAAAGAGATAATGTCAAGGTAGTAGGGTCCCATCCCCTATTAAAAAGTTAGTGCCGTAACTGGATTAACCTCTTGGAGAATTTGTACCGTTATACACACTTTAAGCTCGAAAGAGTTAAAGTGAAATAATCCTTGAATAGGTCGAAAGACGCCTGGATTTACCATCGAATACAATTCTCTATAAGCACATGCATGTCTGAATTCAACACACTCATAGCCAATAAAGACGTATAACTCAGAAGGTGGACATAACCCCAACTCTTCAATTCTCATTGTTTTACAACCTACTAAACATTCTTTCTTTTTACTTTGCTATTTTCAGTTTTACTTTAATATTTTGGTTACACATTACAAGCCCCCCTTTTACGAGACTTGCACTAAAAGTCTAGTAATCGTTGCTTACTTGTTGACCAAGCTATTCCCTGTGGGATCGACACCCAACCCAGGTTGGGTTCTATATTTGCTAACGACCTCTTTACACTCCCACGAGAGCTGTAGATTGAGCGTTATCACATTGTCAGGGAAGGAAATTAAAACTTCCATATCATGTTACCTCAAGAACAGTACATAGATAAAGAAGTATAGATTATTATTATGGATTCTGAGGATGAATCTAAAAGCTCAACTGACTTGGGCTTATTGCACGATTCATAAGAAAGGAATGATAAGACACTAATAGGATAATTTCTAGCTCATTTAAAACTCCGGAACTATCTGTGGAGACTACTTAAGAAAGTACTATCTACAAAGAGTTGAGCTTAACTATCTCTAATACCTCAAAAATAAGGCAGAAATGCCCTGAATAGAGGAAGATGAAAATCTGCATAAGTTTCTCAAAGAACCTTTCTACAGAACGGTCTAAGACATGAAAGAATGGAGAAATTTTCTAAATATCTTGTAGCCTCTCAAAGAAAATTACAGAAGTCTCCGTACCATTCCATAAGACTCTACTAGACACAGCTTCATAGATATCCTAGGACACTTGAACTCTGTGCTATGATACCACATTTGTAACGCCCTAAAATTGGGTCTTCAGATATCACACGGTGCTTAGGGGAACAAGTGATCCCAAGCTAACCCTCCTACTGGAATAACTCATAAGCAATTAGATAAAATACTTAAATCTATATAAAATTAGCAAAAATATAGAACTTCTCTAAACTTGATCAATATAAACATGAACTTTACAAGATTACAATTCTACATTTACTAAATGAAACTGAAACTGAATACATCAACTTCTACTGACTGTCTATGAAGACTCTACTGATACTGACTTTAGATAGCCGGGTCATGACTCCCAACTATCTAAGCTCAATATGACTAAAATAAGAAAATACAATACTTCTCAAACTACATAACCACCTAAATCCCTAGAATCAAAAGGATTCATCACCTTCTGACTGGGAGCAATAGATTGACTAAATGGGGTATCTGTGCTACAATTTGTACCTACATTATAAGGCACTATAGCACATAGAAATATATGGGGGTCAGCACTTTAAGAAATGTACCAGGTATATGGGGGTGCAATGCAACATTATAAATAATATCATAAATGATTATGAAAATCATGAATGCTGGCGATAACGACTTTCTTTGCTTGAATTAACTGAAATATATTCCTAGTAAATCATCAATAGTAATGCAATCATTATATATCTCATAAATCAGTATACTCAACTCAAACTCTTTAACTCATGACTTAGAGTGACTCGGTAACTCATAAAACTTGAACTCTTATCGACTTGGGAGGTTCTTATAACCGACATAAACCATGTGAGCAACATGGAGTCCAACGTTTTGCCCTCCTAAGGAGAGAACCCCATATTATTGGGATCATCGTTCTCTTACCAGGGAGTACAACCTAAATTTAGTGATCACAATCTCATACTCGGCCTTCGCCCAAAATTATCAATATCAATCCTATGGTGGCACATAGTTTTAGGGAAAATACCACATTTCCCACTCAGTGCTAAATACTATTCCCAGAAACAAGCTCAAAATGGGTAAGGAATCCACCACAAACATCACAAGGGTCTATCATGAATACCAAATCAAATATCTTTCTCATTTATCAAATAATAATCAATTTGTGGATTCCTAACTCGACTCAAATCAAATCAATCTTTCTCAATATCAAAATGTATCAAAAACTTCAAGAAAACATCATAGAACTCATTCTTGACTCTCAAGATCAAATATCAATATATATATTCAATAATCAAACTTCTCATACAAAAAGCTTAAATCATGACTCTTATCTCAAATCATTCAGAAATCATCAACTCATAACAACAATATTCAACTGATGGCTTAAGTTCTCAATTTAAGAAATAAAATGATGAAATAGTCATGTGTATCAATCTTGAATAGCTCAAATATAAAAAAACTTTAATTAAGTAATCTGGGTGTAAACTCACTTTGCAAAATCATGAATTTCAATAGTAGAAATTAAATCTTTGGGCATAAGAACGAAAGAAATGTTCTTGTTCAAAACCCACATACCTTGAATTATGATTTTAAGATGAGCAAGCTTGATTGGAAACTCTTCTTCACACTTTTGAGCTAAATTCTTGATGCCTTTGACTTGGAGAACTTGATTCTTGACCAACTTGGTGAAATCTTTGGAAGATTCTTAAATTTTCTTGTAGAAGATTTGATTTAGGATTTTGGAAGAAACCCTAGTTCTAGATCTTTCTTGGAAGAGAAATGAGAAAAAAATGAACTTCTCTTATCTACTTGGATATATATATAGGACCAAAATGGGAGGAAATCACCAAAATGTCCTTGCGAAAACATCCCTTAATTACTGGAAAAAATAGCTGCAATATCTGTGATAAGATGTTTGGCCCATGATAGGCCGTCATGAATTGTCGTCACAAAAAGGTGGATTTTATGATGTTTGGCTTAAGGTTGACGATATTTTGTGACAAGCCGTCACATAATGTCATAACAAAAGGTTGGATTTTGTGACTTTCTGCCTTACGGTGATGACATTTTTGCCAAGCCGTCAGGCTTGTGACAAGTCATCACAAAAGGTCATCACAGAGTTTCCAGGCTGACACGTTGGAGTAAAATATGCATCTCTTTGCTCCGATATAAGATTTTGATTTAATTGGTATAGTTGGAAAGATAATTCAATTATCTATATTTTTTTAGATAATGGGATTAATGATTCATAGTATAAAGAGATATATGATTATTTGAAGTTGGATATGGAAATATCCTTCCCAAGAATTCAATCGGTAAGGAATGTTTTGATTCACCTAATATCTAGGACATATTTGTGGCCTTAATACACATCACCATTGATTACAAAACAACCAAATCACTATAATTTATTTCTCATGAGCTTGATTGATGGTTGCACTATTGGTTAGAGTCTTGGGTATTATAAAATGGCTCTAACTCCCTCATTGGGTGTCCAATTCGGGTGAATCTTATGTTGATGGAAAGCTTATCCAATTATACAAATGATAGAAAGTGGAATTTAGGGAAATGAAACATGATATAAAAAATAATGACTTTGTAAGTCATCCATATTTACTCAAAAGATAGATTTAAGCTTAAGAAACAATTGGGGTAGAACAGTTATCTACACAATAATTATGTATGTAGGGAATTGCCTTGTATATATTTCCTTAATAGCATCCCAGAGTATGGACAACTTCTTATGCATGCCTTCCAGATCTGGGGCATGAACGCCCATATTCTTTTGGCTAATCCGCCTTTCCAATCCATCAAACTAGGTATGCATATCCTGAATCTCTATCCTGATCTCATTATTCACCCAAGGGTACACCCCATGATCAATGTTCATAACTTGTTGCTTCAGGGTTCCTAGACTCTTTAGTATAGTATTCAGGAATTCCTATATGACTAAAGAATAGCCACTGCAAAATGGCCTAATATGGCTAGTCTCATAATCAAAGGTGGAGTTGGGGCCTATGAGGAACCTGCGATATTAATGAGGCCTGAGTCTTAGAACGGCCTATCTTTACTAAGGCATCCCCAAGATCGGCAAAACATAGAGTGTGAACATCCATCTGCCTGCTATCCTGGAAATCTACCTAAAGAAGCTAACCGTGTACCTTTGCCTTCGAGATTAGGTTAGAAAAATCACAAATCAAACCCAAATCTGTTGTCCTATAGAACATCATTAATTGATCAACACCTTCTATCTCCGGTTCCCCCTCCCCCAGATAAATTTATGTCAATAAGCATAGGAAGGCCAGGGTGGTATCTGTACTCACCACCCGATCGTGGATCTCTCAAGGTATTTCTTATCTATATCAATCTCGTAGCCTTCCATAATACCCACAACTAGTGTAGCTCTATAGGGACTCAACACACTGTCCCCCTTTATGGGACTCATTGATAGCGGACCAATGTACACAATGCCTTAGCAACAAATTTAGAGTGCCTTTCCAAATTTATGTCAATGGGTCCACAAACAAAGGTTCCTTCTTTTTCATTGTATCTATAATTTCGATAATCCACCTAAAGTCCAAAAATTTTCTGTTCGACCTAATCTACTTAGTCTTAACTTTCCATAGTTCCTCCATACGGTGATCAATCTCTAAAGTGTCTGTAGGCTGATGAAAGTATGGTCTGTGAAAGAATGGGGATATGGTCTATGTTGAGATGTTGATGCAAATACCACATATCAGTACTAAATATAGAAGGTCACCACCCTTCAACAACATTCCTTGTTAATAAACCCTTTTCTTTTCCATCAGATCAACTACATAAAATCCTCCAACCAAAGCCAGGTTGTATTTACTTAGGGCCCTCATTATCCACTCAAAATGGTACTACTTGAATTGGGACTCAAACTCTAATACATTAGACATACCAACACTCTTCTTGGGATTAGGGTAGAACCCTCTCTTTAGCTTTAGGGTGGAGGGGATGATGGTATTATCATGCTCATATAGGTCCTATATTCTTCGGTACCCCCAATGGTTAACATTGGACACTAGGGTAGTCTTAAATTGTAGGGGCTGATCCGGTGGACGAGGAGGTATATCCTCCGGTGTACTCTCACTAGACTCTTTATTTTCGTCCTCACCATTCTCATCATTATCCTTTGACCCATTCTTCAACCCTTTATTCGCAAAACTATTTCTAGATGCAGTTTCATCGTCTTCATTCTTACCCTTGAGGTCTAATTTAAACTCCTTCCCTTTTTAGATTAAGGAGGGGAGTGTGGTAGTATCTGATTGGCGTTCTTTATTTGAGGCATAGCCTTTGGAGGTGATTGGCATAGATGTGAACCTTTAGTTCCCCAGGTAAGCTAGCTCTTGTTTCACTGCCTCCTCTAGTGGATACTCTTCTAAGGAACTGCTACTCCTCATCTATGGTCTCGTCCCTTAGATGCCAAGTGGAGAGGTGATCCTGCTTTTAAGGTGTTTGCTTGGTGTAGTCGATTTTCAGTTCCATTTGTACTTATTAAACCACATATATTAGTTATTCCTAATAAAAAGAAAGAAACCAAGCAAAAAAAAGTGTAAAAAGTAGCTAGGCACCTTACACGTCAGACTACGACTTGCTGCCAGAGGCTATGAGTCATTTTGACACTCATAGGGTGAGATGGCATGTCAAGGCTCAAAACTGGTCACCCTACACAACCACTTAATGAGTCTTTGGGTCACCAAAGACTCATCAAGTGACTCGTAGTCTGACTAGAAAATATTACTTAGTTATAATTCTTGTCTGGTCTCTATGAGTTCACACTATGAGTCATATGGTGAAAAAACAACTCGTAGTGTGAGTCATAGTGTTACCAGGAATCACCTATCCCAACCTCTCATGTTACCAGTTTATACGATTCATGTAACGACTCATTAGTTTACATTACGAGTCGTTATGAGTCTCACAACTACTTTAACAAGATGGTTAAGGAGGTTTGTTTTGTGTTTTCATCTCGCAAGGGGTACTTAGATTTTCCCTGCAATGTCAACAACAAATTTAACCTAAATTCATCCCTATATCAAAATCAACTCTATTTCATTGCTAATTTAAAAATTCTAAAAAACTTATAATAATTTATTTCACCCTAGGCATCTAATCAACAATGGAATCAAAAACATTTTTCACTTAGTAGTTAAGAATGCATTTCAAATGTACAACATCAGATTAAAAACACTTACTTGAAAATTAGAGAAAAATATGCTTGGATTCCTTAGAGTTTTGTGGCCTTGTTCTTAAGAATGTAACTTGTGTCTTAAGAATGTAACTTATGGAGTGATTAGATCTTTATTTTGAGGGTTTTGAGGAATTATTACGGTATTAGTTAAGGTATTTAAAGCGGTTTTGGGAATGGAAGGAGTCACAAACGTTCAAAATGGAAGGGAAACCAATTTTGCAATTTAAATATCTTTTATTATATGTGAATTGGGTTGGGTTTGACTATTGGGTCTGTGATGTTCGGTGTGACAATAATTTATGATGATAACTCATAGACAGTGGCTATGATTCATAAAATCCCTCCGCCAAGAGCCAAAACCTAACCTGGATCTCCAGTCATGTCCCGACCCGAACTAGGGCCTGGCCGTCAAAGGTGTCTCAAGTCCCACATGGACCGAATATCACCCCAAGCACCTAACCTAACAAAACACAAAATTCCCCAAGGTCGAATGAATTATGAACATATAACAAGATAACATGCAAGAAGCTTAAGGGAATTCAAAACAAATCCATAACCAATAATTGACCTACTGGCCAAGCGATCGACCGACACCTCCCAATACACATAGTAGTTCAAACAAAGCCTTCTAAAAGTGAGCCATAACTGAATATAAATAAAGTTTCAAGACATGCCCTCGACTATAGCCAAATATAAGTCTAAACTGTCTGAAGCATAAGAGACAAAAATATGAAATGTAGACTTTCGATGTATGAAAGAAAACCACATCAATGTGAACTCATGAGCAGATCCTAAATCCGAGTTACTTAGTAGGAGGGGTAGAAGTATGGCCTATTCCTGCATCGCGTGGGGATACAACGTCTGAAGACGGTTAGTGGGGTGAACACAAGCATGATACTCAGGGATAAGGATAACATAATCCCATGATAAACAGTTTCAATTTATTCAAAAATCAATACATATAATCAAATGCATAATCAAATATATAGTCACATGCCAGGAAAGGGAACAAGGCTAATCATCCACTTTAAAACTTTAACATAGATTGTGTATCTTAACCATCATATAATAGTACCCACAAGCTATATGGGCGCCAACTCTCATCCCCTGGTCTGGCCCCAGTGCGTGTAGCCTCATGAACTTGAGAATAATCTCATATATATGCATCGGGGACTCAAACCTCCAAACTATATACCAAGGTGACTTAAGCACCCAATTATGTAATTATTTACGGGGGACTCGAACCTCCCTAATCATGAAATAATAATGAGGGGGACTCGAACCTCCCTGGTAACTTCGACCCTCGCGTCGGCAAATGCGGTTTCCAGTATCAGTCATATAGAACTCTAGTTTTACAACTGAGCTACACAACCCATACAAAGTCTAATTAACATAAGTATCACACAATCTTATTCATTGAACCACAATTACAAATTAAGTCATACATTATTTGTATCTTCATACCAACTACACTTGAAAGGTAATAACAACTTGCCAAAACAATTTACATTAACTTAGGAGAACAACTCCCTTTGTTCACTAATACATGGTGGGGGGACACCGACTACTTTTGTTCATTAAATCATACCTTTGTATTACAAATACCTCTTTATATAATGCTATAGTTCAAGACTAGTTTAATTTTATAAATTCCCACATTTCTCATAATTAAAAACCCATTTTCATATTATGGGGTTTGTAATGCCCCAAAATTACACCTTGGACTCTACACGGTGCTTACGGTCACAATTAACCATAAGCTAACCCATGAACTGGTACTTGCTGCGAGCACGGAATAACATATTGATAATAAAGACATTTGCAAAATATAGCTGAAAAGGCCATAAGTTTGTAAGTACTGAAAAGTATGAATGAAGTCACAAGTCTAAGAAAGAAACATCTGTGAAAATAGTGCAACGTGACTGATAAAACTAATAAACTAACTGACTTTCTGAAATGTCTGAAAATCCTCTAAGACTAACTGACCGAGGCATTGATGGGAAAAACCCCTAACTAACTCCGACTGACCATATAATTGAACTGCTAACTCAATTGAATAAAGTTAAACTAATCATAGAAGTATGAGGACTCACCACTGCTGCTGATGCTGGCCAACTGATCTTGACTATGCCTAGTCTGGAAACTGAGCGTCCGAAGCTATGATATAAAACTTCATAGCGCAAGAAAACGAGTATGTGATCAGTACTTTGAATATACTGATATATAAAATGGGGCTAGGCTATAATGTATGGGTTAACTGAACATATATTAATGACTGGCTGAATAACATGAGATAACTGTATAAGCATTCATGAAAATAGAAATACAGCAAGTGCAAGACTAGACATATAATATTTCTGATATAATCTGTAAGATTGATATACTGAAATATTGAAGTTTGATAATTATTTAGCAGATAATCTTTATACCTTGGTCAAGAAATCTGTACTGAATTCTGTATTGAGTACTGAACTAAGACTGTGAGAGGTATCATCTAACCAATATGGCAATTTTAAGTTGATTGGGGTCCAACCTGTGACCCTAGTTGGAAGAGTGTCAGTACTGTACCATAGGTACTAACACTAGCTTTTTGGATACACTAACGTAAGAAGAACCGGGGAATCAATAATAAACTGATAGGTGATCCCTAGGCAGAGTCAAGCCTAAACTAACGAGTGACCTTTGGGAGGTAGTTATGCCTAAATTAACGGGTCACTCTTTATAACCCACGCAGGCTATGTGGTTCTGGAATACAAGGAATGCTACTAGCAACTTTTGCTAACTGAAGGGAAAGCTGCCATCCTGTATTCACTCAGTGCTAAATCCTACTCCTAACTGAAAGACACTAATTACTGAACTAAACTGAACTTATTTGAGCGAACAGTTGAGCAATGATACTAATTGAATGACAATCCTCATGGTTTATCTAAAATCATTCTGAAGATTCTGAAAAATAAGTAAAAAACTAAGTTTTGGGTATTCATAACCCCCAACATTGAATGAAAATAACAACAGAGGCATGTAAAAGCTTCAAATCCATAATTGGGAAATCATTCTACAAAATCATTCTCAGTGGTATTTCATCAAATACTTAGAATTCATAGACTTGAGCATGGGAATAGTTAAAACATGTGCTACTAACATAATTGCAACACTAAAATCTTTGTTTAAGGATGCAACATGCGAAAATCACCATTCAAACATGTCATGGACAAATCCCAATGAAAACACATGGTAAACATGATTGGAAATCAAAGTTCATAATAGCTTTATGTAGATAATTCATGAAAACATGTAAAAATCATAATTTTAAACTTGAAAATAGATTCTTTGACACCATAGGCTAAAAAGGCCCATGGATGAACATCACACATACCCTTAATACTTTAATCTTGAAAGAGAACAACTTTGTTGAAAGCTATCTTGAATTGTAACACTTGAGTTCATGGTTTTCTTGAAAGGAAGATGATCTAACTTGATGAATTTAGAGAAAGGTTAGGGTTTATTTGAGAGAGAAATTGGGAGTTTTGAGCATATAATGCTCTATCAACAGTTTAATCCCGTGTTTTTATGAATTAGGGTGATGGGAAAAGACAAGACAACCCCTCTAGAATTTAAATTCGTAACTGGAAAGCCGATTAGAGTCTTGGCGCGATGCGATGACATGCTTATTTCTATAAATGGCGTGACACCATGCAATCACATTGAGCTATTGGAATAAAATCCAAAAGTGCCTCAATCTTCATTCAAAAAATATGAAACTTACATGAGATATGCTCCTAATACCCCAGAACATGAATGAACTGAAAAACTTATGTCTCGGTGTCGGGAAAGTCACTTTAAATATCATCAAAGTTAAGAGCCCAAAAATATGGCTATGTCCCCAACACTTAGCTTAATTTTTAGGCTTTAAGCCTCTTATGAATGTATTATGGGCTGAATAGGATGAGGAAAATATGGGGTATTACGATATCTCCCCTTGGGAACATTCATCCTTTAATGAGATTGATTAAGCTAGAATGCTGAGGAACTAAGATTACATACCGAGCATGTGTAACTGGAAACATGATTACATGACTGAGTCTTAAAAATAATACATAATTGAACTGATTCGTGAATGCATGCAATGACATAAAATGATTATATGGTTGGAATAGAGAACAGAAAAAGGGCAATATAAGGAAAACTGTTACCTTACGTTGAGTCTGAGTTTGTAGAAAAAAGGTGAGGGTACTTGGTTCTCATATCTGCTTCTGCTTCTCAAGTAGCTCCCTCTACGGATTTATTCGGATAAAAGAATCTTGACCAAGGGAATTGTCTATGAATATGATGATAAAAATTTTAACTATAATTTTTTCATAAGAAAGGCAATCCTAAACATATGTTCTTTCTAAAGGAACATCAACAGTTGGATGCCTAATACACTTCTTTAACTAGGATACATGGAGCACTGGATGCACTGATGCCAAATCTGTAGGCAACTTAACCTTGTAAGCTACCTTTCCATAACGACTCAAGATCCAATAAGGGCCAACAAATAGGTGACTAAGCTTCCCCCTTTTCCCAAATCTCTTTACTTCCTTCATGAGGTTTATTTTCAAATAGACTAAATCTCTAATTGTAAACTTGAGAACTCTCTTACATACATCTGGATAGGATTTCTGATGACTTTGGGCTATCATAAGCCTTTACCTGATTAACTAAACCTTATCCATCATATCCAATACTGAATCTAGCCCTATTAAAGCAGTCTCACCTACCTCAAACCAACCAATAGGTGATCTACATTTCCTTCCATAGAGAGCCTTAAATGGAGCCATCTGTATACTAGAATAATAATTGTACTGTTAGAAAACTCAATCAAAGGTAGGTGATCATCTCATCCAGCCTTGAAATCAGTAACACATGCCCTAAACAAATCCTCTAGGGTATGAATGGTCCACTCTGCTTGACCATCTGTCTAGGGATGAAAAACGGTACTGAGATAAACTTGGGTACCTAGACCCTTCTGAAAAGCTTTCCAAATATAAGAGGTAAATTGGGTACCTCTATATGAAATGATAGTAAACGGGACTTCATGCAACCTAACCAACTCTCTAATATAGAGCTTGGCATAACCCTCTACTGAATAGGAAGTATGAAATGGCAATAAATAAGCTGATTTGGTCATTTTGTTTAGACACAAAATTTCTCATTCTAGACCGGTTATCAGATACCACATGAGAAGCATACCTCACCAGCTAAGTAAACTTAAGTGAATACTCTTGCACACTCATATTTCCCTTTTTCAAATTAATAAACACCAAAACCTTAGCTTTTCTACCCTCTAAGGGAAAGAATCAGCCTAAAAAGGCTGTAGCAAACTCCTCTCACTCTATATACCCTGCATCTGAACCTCTATCCTCCCACCATTGCTTAAACCGAGTATCCTACATCTGGTAAATAGCCAAATATGAAATCTCACTTGACATAACACCCACAATATCCACCACTTTCTGAACCATGATAAAGAACTCCAGTAGATCCTCATCAAACTTGGATCCCGTAAACAAAGAAAGGTTCATTTGTGTGAAGTTTCGAATCCTAACTGCGGCTGTATTAGCCACTGGATTGGCTGGAATAGTGGCCTGATGATTGTTATAAGTTGCTACCGAGTGGGAAGAAGTAGTTAATTCAACTTTGAATTCGGCATAAGAGACATGCTTATTCAGGGGATCTTCTTGAACAGGCAGAGGTGCGGGCTTATTTCCATTTATTATTTCGTTAGTCTTTTTGGGAGACATTTTTTGTAAATGGAAGAAAGAGTGAATTATTAGGATATTTTAAATAGAAATTATACTCATATGCGCGACATGAATACTAAAAGAAGGGAAACTTTTCCTAAATGTTTTGTAGCCTCCTGTCCATAAGTGTGGCGCACTTCATATACATGCACAAGACTCTACTCAATGAGACTTTCAAACTTCCGAAGACACTTTAAAACCTTAGGTTCTGATTCAAAATTTGTAACATGTCAAAATAACACCCTGGACACCACACGGTGCTTATGATCAAAACTGACCACAAGCTAACACATGAGCTGGTACTTGCTGCTAGCACTGAATAATATATTAAAAATAAAGACATTTGCAGAATATAGCTGAAAATGCCAAAAGGTTTTTAAGTACTTAAAAGTATAACTAGAGTCACAAGTTAGTGAAACAAACATCTACAAAAATAGTACAACATGACTTATAAAACTAATAAACTAACTGACCATCTGAAATATCTGAAAAGCACCTAAGACTGACTGACTGGGGAATTTATGGGATGAACCCCCAACTAACTCTAACTGACCATATAAATGAACTGATAACTCAACTGAATAAAAATAAACTCATCCTCAAAGTATGAGGACTCACCACTACTACTGATGTTGGCTAACTGATCCTGTCTAGGCCAGGTCTGGAAACTAAACATCCAAACCTATGATATAAGACATCATAGCGCAAGAAAATGAGTATATGATCAGTACTTTAAATGTAATATATGAGATGGGGTTAGGCTGTAATACATGGGTTAATTGAACATACAGTAGTGATTGGCTGAATAATATGAGATAACAGTATAAGCATGCATGAAAACTAAAATATTGCTTATACAAGACCAAGCATATAATGTTTTTGATATAATATGTAAGACTGATATACTGATATTCTGAAGTACCTTAATACTAAAAACTGAGTAGCTAATAATCTGTATGCCTTGTTCAAGCAATCTAAATTGAATTTTGTACTGAGTACTGCACTACGACTGTGGGAGGTATCATCTAACCGACATGCCCCATACTAAGCTGATTGGGTTCCAACTTGTGACCTAGTTGGAAATGTGTCAGTACCGTGCCATGGGTACTAACACTGGTTGTATGGATCCACTAAGCTTTTGAAGAACCAGGATATCAAGCCTAAATTAATGGGTGATCCCTGGGTGGAGCAAATACTAAACTGACGGGTGACCCGAGGAGGTAGTCAAGCCTAAACTGACGGGTGATTTCTCATAACCCACACTAGCTACGTGGTTCTGGAATATAGGTAGTACTACTAACGATAGCACCTAACTAACGGGGAAACCACCATCCTGTATTCACTCAGTGTTGAATCCTACTCCTAACTAAAAGACACTGATTATTGAGCTAAACAGAACTTATATGAGCAAACAACTAAGTAATGATACCAACTGAATGACAAGGCTCTTAGTGTATCCGAACAAATTCTAAAGATTCTGAAAACTATGTAAACAACTAAGTTTTGGGTATTCGTAACCCCCAACACTGAATGAAAATAATAACAAAGGCATATAAAAGCTTCAAAACCAAAATGGGGAAATCATTCTCTTTGGCATTTCATCAAACACTTGAAATTCATAGACTTGAGCATGGGAATAATTAAAACTTATGCTACTAACATAATTGAAATACTAAAATCATGGTTTAAGGATGCAACAAGCGAAAATCACCATTCAAACATGACAAAGATAAATCCCAATGAAAACACATGATAAAAATGATTTTAAATCAAAGTTCATAATAGCTTTACATAGATAATTCATAATAGCATGTAAAAAACATAACTTTAAACTAGAATATGGATTCTTGGACTCCATGGGTGAAAATAGCCTATGAATTGACACCACACCTACCTTTAATACTTAAATCTTGAACTGGAACAACTTTCTTGAAAGCTTTCTTGAATTGGAGCTCTTAAGTTCTTGGTTTTATTGAAAGGAAGAGGATCTAACTTAATGAATTTGGAGAAAGGTTAGGGTTTATTTGAGAAAGAAATTTGGAAATTTGAGCATATAATTCCCTATGAACAGTTTAATCCCATGCTTTTATGGATAAGGTGCTAGGAAAAGTCAAGACTTCCTCCCTGGAATTTAAATTCCTAACTGGGATACCAAATGGAGTCTTTATGCAACGTGATAACATGTTCATTTCTATAATTGCCGCGACGCTATTCAATAGCGTTGAGCTCCTGGAGTCAAAATCCAAACGTGCCTCTATCCTCTTGCTAAAAATCCAAAACTTACCCGCGATATGCTCCAACACCCCTGAACATGAATGAACTCAAAAACTTATGTTTCGTTGTTGCAAAAGTCACTTTATAAACCTTTAAAGTTAAGGGGCTAAAAATAAGGCTAAGTCATCAAAACTTAACTAAATTTTCAAGCTTTAAGCCGCTTATGCAAGTACTATGGGCTGAACTGGACTAGGAAAATATAGGGTATTACAGGGTTTGGGTCATAACCACTTCAAAAGTCACAAGTTTGTGAAAATTACAATTCCCTAATCTATTCACCGTACCCATGCACACACAAGTTCAAAACCATAATTAAATCATGAAAATTATTGGTAAACCATAAGAAACATTGTTCAATTCATAAATAGTAAAAAATTCTCAACCTTTTTTTCAAAACCATCATAAACATCTCATGAATGATACTTTAAAACACATGACTTTAAAAAATTAGCGATGAGGAAAGAGTAACAGGCCTTAAACACCAAGAAATTTTGACAGAAATTGACCCTTGAGCACTTAAATGACCAACTTGATGGAACCCTAGCTTGACTTGCTTGAGGGAACATAGAGAGCCTTTTAGAGTGTTTGAAAAGTTACTTGGATTGTTTCTGAGTGCTATTGATACCCTAAAGAGGTTATACGACATGGGTTTTAATTTGGTAAGAGGAGAAATGTCCAGAATTCCCTTAACTTAAAAGCTAAAAAAGTGTCGCTCTTAACTACGAGTCAATCACTGACTCATATCCACTCCTTAAGAATCATCATTACAAGTCATAACCTAGGTAGAACCATAAAGTCACCATACACCGGTGACTTTACGAATCAATGGCATGACTCTTAATGGGACGCTATGACTCATCGGGTCCAACCGTAGTCAACATAGAACCCAATTGGTAAACACTGAACATCCTACAATTTGCAACCAATGACTCATAACAAGTCCTTAAGGATCATGGTGATCTACTCGTGCTCAGAGCAAAACTTTACTACTAAATTTTAGGTTTGATTATGATTCAATCCCAACGACTCATCATAAGCCTTTACGACATGCACCCTCAAGTCGTACCTAAGACAGAAACTCTAACACCCCTTACTGGACAACTTACGACTAAGGTCACCTGACTCATCAAGACACATTATGACCCATCAGATGAGTTTTGCTAGGGCAGAAAGCTTAGGACACATTACAAACTTATGTGATCCGTGAACATATCATAATCTTTTAACAACTCCAGCCACCTTCTTTGACTAAGATTTAAATCTTTCTGTGAAAATATATACTACAAACTTTTGTGATCGATGAACACATCAACATAAACCCATTCAAATAGTGCCTCTAAATTTTTATGGAAAAGATAACAGCTGCTAACTCAAGATTATGGGTAGGGTAATTCTTTTTATAGGGTTTAAGGTGTATAGAGGCATAGGCTATGACCATACCTCTCTGCATCAAAACACAACCCAAGCCAACTTTGAAAGCATCACAGTAAACAACAAACCCATCTGAACCACCTGGCAATGTCAAAATTAAGGTTGGGGTGAGTAGAGTCTTCAACTTTTGAAAACTGTTCACAAAAGAATTTGACCACTAAAACGTGACTTTCTTCTGAGTCAATCTAACATGGGGGACACAGTAGATGAAACCCTTCAACAAAGCATTGGTAATAGCTAGCCAAACCCAAGAAACTCCTGATATCTAACAGAGAGATAGGTCTGGGCTAGTTTCTCACTGCTTTGGTCTTTTAATGGTCAAATATAATGCCATCACTGGAAATAATACGCAAAGGAAAGCTATTGATCTGACCCAAAGTTCTTACTTACTAAATTTGGCAAACAACTGATGGGCTCTAAGAGTCTGTAATACAATTTTGATATGGTCTTCATAATTATTTTTATTACAGGAATAAACAAGAATGTCAACAATGAAGACTATGATGAACATGTCCAAGTACTACTTGAACACTCGGTTCATCAAGTCCATGACTGTTGCTGGGGCCTTTGTTAGTCCAAAAGATATAACTATAAATTCGAAGTGACCATACTAAGTTTTGGAAGCTATTTTTGGAATGTCACATTCTCTAACTCTGAGCTGATGATAATCGAATCTGAGATCTTTTTTAGAGAAATAACTGGCACTCTGAAGTTGGTCGAACAATTCACTAATTTTAGGAAATGGATACTTATTCTTGATTTTGAGCTTGTTCAACTAACGATAATTAATGCACATTCTGATAGAATCATCTTTTTTTTGCATAAAAGGACTGGACTGCCCAATGGGGAAATACTGGCGTGATGAATCCTTTATCTAAGAGATATTTCAACTCTATAAGCTCTGCTGGAGCCATTGTTTAGGGCAGAATAGAAATGGGCTAGGTATCTAGAAGGATGTCTATTCTAAAGTTAATTTGCCTTTCGGGAGGAACTCCGAAAAGATCTTCAGGGAACACATCTGGAAATCCCCTTACTCTAAAACTGACTCAAGACTTGGGGTATCAAAATTAGAGTCTTTGACTCAATAAATATGGTAAATATAACCATTGGAAATTATTTTTCTTTTCTTAGGGTATCAAATAATTTAACCCCTAAGCGCAGACGTACTACCCTTCTATTCGAGGATTGGTTAATTGGGAAACTAAAACTGAATGATTCTATTTCTATAATCAACTATAGTATAGCATGAGTGAAGCCAATCCATATGAGAATGACATCAAATCAATTATCTCTAACTCTACGAGGTCAATTGAGGTGACTTTCTAGGATATTTTGATCAGAAAATTTCTGTATTCTTACCTAGCTACAATAGAGAAAACTAATGGGGTAGACACTGAGAAGGGTTCTACTAAAGACTCAGGACTAACACCGAAATCAACAGCTATATAGGGGATTACAAAAGAAAGCAAAGGTCTAAGGTCTAACAATGCATAAACATGGAGGTAAAAGACCTGTAATGTACCAGTAACCACTTCAGGAGAACTTTACTGATCCTATTGGGACAGAAGTACATAAACCTATTCTGATGTTGTCCACTAGTAGCACTGGAAGTAGCACCTTACTGAGTCTATCGACCTGCTGAAGCCAATGACTAGTTGGACTGACTCGTTGGCGCAACTTCATTCCCTTCTGATCAACTAATTAACACTTTCTAAACCCGTGTCCTAGCGTACTACATCCAAAATATACATCACTGCCATCTCTACACATACCTTGATGATTCCTACCACATTTCTAGCAAAGAGGATTAGTGATACCACTATTCACACTATAATGGGGCCTTGAGCCTAGTGGCCTATCATGATTGTCGTTCCTGAACTTTGGTACTGGTATAATAGCTGAACATAGAACTAGGGATGAAAACTTCTAGCAGAACTGAGAGTGGTTACCACCCTTAACTTCCGCTGAGCAAAACTGAAGCTACCTGTTCTTGCTCTCTTATTCTCTCTCTTTTTCTCCTTAAACTTTTGTTTCTCAATCTGTTGAGCATTGGCCATAAGCCTAAATATGTCCATCTCCTTAATTAACATCACAATCCTACATGCCAGACACAAACTTACTTATTTTAGACTGGTTATTAGACACCACATGAGAAGCATACCTCCCCAGCTGAGTAAACTTAATTGAATACTCTTTCACACTCATATTGCCCTTCTTCAAATTAATAAACACCAATACCTTTGATTCCTTCAACTCTAAGGGAAAGAATCCATCTAAAATGGCTGTAGCAAACTTCTCCCACTCTATAGGCATGCATCTAAACCATTATCCTCCTTCCACTACTTAAACCAGGTATCTTGCAACTGGTAAGTAGCCAAATCTGCACTCTTACTTGATGTAACACCCATAATATCCATCATGTTCTAAACCATGTCAAGGAACTCCTATGGATCCTCATCAAACTTGGATCCCGTAAACAAAGAAAGGTTTATTATTGTAAAGTCTTGAATCCTAACTGCGGCTGTATTAGACATTGGATTGGCTGGAATAATGGCTTGGTGATTGTTATAAGCTACTAGCGAGTCGGATAAAGTAGTGAATGCAGCTCTGAATTTGGCATAAGAGACATGCTCATTCAGGGGATCTTCCTGAACAGGCGAAGGTGCGGGCTAATTTCTATTTCTTATTTTGTTAGTCTTTAAGGGAGGCATTTTGTATAAATGAAAGGAAGAGTGAATTAGTAAGAGAGTTCAAATAGAGCTCATGCTCATTCGCACGACATGAATAATCAAAGAAGGAAAACTTTTCCTAAAATGTCTTGTAACCTCATATCCATAAGTGTGGCGTGCTTTACACATGCACAAAACTCTACTCCATTAGACTTTCAAACTTCCTAGGACACTTTAAAACCTTAGGTTCTGATACCAAATTTGTAATGCCTCAAAATTACACCCTGGATTCCACACGGTGCTTATGATCACAAGTTACCACAAGCTAACACTTGAGTTGGTACCTACTGCAAGCACTGAATAATATATTAAAAATAAAGATATTTGCAGAATACAACTGACAATGCCATAAGGTTTTAAGTACTAAAAAGTATAACTAAAGTCAAAAGTCTGAGAAAAAAACATCTGTAAAAATAGTGCAACATTTCTGATAAAACTAAAAAACTAACTGATTGTCTAAAATGTCTGGAAAACGTCTAAGACTGACTGACTGAGGAGTTTATGGAAAAAACCGCTACCTAACTTTGACTGACCATATAACTAAACTGATAACTCAACTGAATAATAATAAAATCTTCCTCAAAATATGAGGACTCACCACAGCTACTGATGTTGGCTAACTGATCCTGTCTAGGCCTGGTCAGGAAACTAAGCATCAGAACCTATGATATAAGACATCATAGCGCAAGAAAATGAGTATGTGATCAATACTTTAAATGTAATGGTATATCAGATGGGGTTAGGATGTAATGCATGGGTAAACTGAACATAAAGTAATGAATGGCTGAATAACACGAGATAATAGAATTAGCATGTATGAAAACTGAAATATTGCAAGTGCAAGACCAAACATATAATGTTTCTGATATAATCTGTAAGACTGATATACTGATATACTGAAATACTGAAAACTGACTAACTAATAATCTGTATGCCTTGTTCAAGAGACTTGAATTGAATTCTATACTGAGTACTGATCTAAGACTATGGGAGGTATCATCTAACTGGTATGCCCCATTCTAAGCTGATTGGGGTCCAACCTATAACCCAGTTGAAAGGGTGTCAGTACAGTGCCACGGGCAGTAACACTAGCTGTATGGATCCACTAAGCTGCTGAAGAACTAGGGCATCAATCTTAAAATAATGGGTGATCCCTAGGTAGAATCAAGCCTAAACTAACAGGTGACCCAGGGAGGTAGTCAAGCCTAAACTGACGGGTGACTCCTCATAACCCACGCGGGCAATGTGGTTCTGGAATATAGGTACTATGAATAACGACTTTATGTAAATGATGGGGAAACCACCGTCCTTCATCCACTTAGTGTTAAATCCTACTCCCAGCTGAAAGATACTGAGTACTGAACTAAACTGAACTTAAATGAGCCAACAACTGAGCAATGATACAAACGGAATTACAAGGCTCATAGTTTATCTGAAACTATTTTGAATATTCTGAAAACTAGGTAAAGAACTAAGTTTTGGGTATTCGTAACCCCCAACACTGAATGAAAATAACAACAAAGGCATGTAAAAGCTTCAAAACCATAATGGGGAAATCATTCTCTTTGGCATTTCATCAAACACTTGGATTCATAGACTTGAGTATGGGAATAGTTAAAACATGTGCTACTAACATTATTGCAATGCTAAAATCATGGTTTAAGGATGAAACAAGCGAAAATCACCATTCAAACATGTCTCAGACATATCCGAATGAAAACACATGGTAAAAATGATTTTAAATCAAAGTTCATAATAGCTTCATGTAGATAATTCATAACAACATATAAAAATCATAACTTTAAACTTGAAAGCAGATTCTTGTACTCCATGGGAGAAAATGGCCCATGGATGAATATCACACATACCTTTAATACTTAAATCTTGAAAGAGAACCACTTTCTTGAAAGCTTTCTTGAATTGGAGCACTTAATTTCTTGGTTTACTTGAAAGGAAGATGATCTAACTTGATGAATTTGGAGAAAGATTAAGGTCTATTTGAGAGAGACAACAACAACAACAAACCCAATGAATTCCCAGAAAGTGGGGTATGGGGAGGGTAAAATATATGTAGTCCATACCACCACCTCTAAAGAAGTAGAGAGGATGTTTCGGATAAACCCCCGGCTCAAGATAGAGAATAGTAAACAAAAGCATAACGAAACATGGAGCATGATGAATGACATAACATAAGAAAAGGATATGACATAATAAAATAGAAATCAGAACAATAGGATATAAGATAAATAAGTGCAATATGAAATACGGGGTTTATTTGAGAGAGAAATTGGGAAATTTGAGAATATAATGCCTTATAATCTATTTAATCCCGTGTATTTACGAATTGGGGTGATGGGAAATGTCAAGACTACCCCTCTAGAATTTAAATTCATAACTGGAACACCGATTGGAGGCTTGACACGATGAATTGACATGTTTATCTCTATAACTGTCGCGACACTGTGCAATTGCATTGATCTCCTGGAATAAAAATCCAAACCTGCCCCAATCCTCGTGCAAAAAATCTAAAACTTAACCGCGATATGCTCGTAATACCCTTAAACATGAATGAACTCAAAAGCTTTACGTTTCGTGGGTGGGAATGTCACTTTAGAAATCATCAGATTTATGAGGCTAAAAATAAGCTAAGTCCCCAACACTTAGCTAAATTTTCAGGCTTTAAGCCTCTTATGCAATTACTATGTGCTGAACTAGACTAGGAAAATACGGGGTATTATAGGGTTTGGGTCATAACCACATCAAAAGTCACAAGTTTTTGAAAATCACAATTCCCTAATCTATTCACCGTACCCATGCACGCACAAGTTCAAAACCATAATTAAAGTATGAAAATTATAAGTAAACCATGAGAAACATTGTTCAATTCATAAAAAGTAAAAAATCCTCAACCTTTGTTTTAAAACCATCATAAACATTTCATGAACAATTCTTTAAAACACATGCCTTTAACAAATTAACAATGACAAAAGAGTAACATGCCTTAAACACCAAGAAATTTGGAGAGAAATCAACCCTTGAGCCCTTAAATGACCAACTTGATAAAACCCTAGCTTGACTTGCTTAAGGGAACATAGAGAGCCTTTTGGAGTGTTTGAGAAGTTACTTGGATTATTTCTGAGTTCTAATGATACCCTAAAGAGGTTATAAGAGATGGGTTTTAATTTGGTAAGAGGGGAAATGTCCAGAATTCCGTTAAGTTAAAAGCTGAAAAAGTGACGCCCTTGACTACAGGTCAATTTGTGACTCATATCCACTCTGTACGAATCGTCAGCACAGGTCGTAAACAAGGGAGAACCACCAAGTCACCATACACCACTGACCTTATGACTCAATGAAATGACTCATAATGGGACCCTATGACTCATCGGGTCTAGCTATAGTCAACATAGAACACAATTTGGTAAACACTGGACATGCTACTATTTGCAACGAATGACTCATAACAAATCCTTACAGATCATGGTGATCTACTCGTACTCAGAGCAGAACTTAACTACTAAATTTTTGGTTTGATTACAATTCAATCCCAACGACTTGTCATGAGTCTTTACGACACGCACCCTCAAGTCGTACCTAAGATAAAAACTCCAACACCCCTTCTTGGACAACTTACGACTAAGGTCACCTGACTCTTCAAGACACATTACGTCCCATCAGATAAGTTATTGCCAGCGTAGAAAGCTCAAGAATCAGATAATTTTTTAGGACCAAAAACCCAGGGCATTACATCCATCCTTGAATAATAGGATAAGGAATTTATTAGAATGATTTTACTCCTCATGCATCTACTCTTACCTTTAACAAAGATAGAAAACAAAGATGCTAAGGAAATCACTCTTTCCTTTAACAAAGTCAGAAACAAAGATGTTACGAAATACACATACCTTAAGCATGATTATCAGGAATAGGAAATAGGTATGGATACTTGGACTTCATGTATTCCTCTACTTCCCAAGTAACTTCTTCAACCTTTTAGTTCCTCCAAAGAACCTTTACTGAAGCCATGTCCTTCGTCCGCAACCAATGGACTTGTCGATCCAAAATCTCACCCAGTACTACTTCATAAGACAAAGAATCAGAGATACCCACTCCTCAAAAGGAACAGCTATTGAAGGATCACCCACACACTTCTTCAACATCAAAACATGAAACACCAGATGAATGGAGCCCGAACTAGAAGGCAACTCCTATTCATAGGCAACATTACCAAACTTCTTCAAAACTAAGTACAAACTGACATAACGGGGATTCAGCTTTCCCTTCTTACCAAACTACATCAGTCGCTTCATGGGAGACATCTTTAATAACACCCAATACCTAACACTAAATTCTAACTCTCTTCTTCTCACAATCGCATAGGTTTTCTGGCAACTTTGGGTGGCCTTAAGTCTATCCCAAATCACCTTCACCTTCTCCATACGTTGGTAAGACAAATCAGGACCAAACAACTTATTCTCACTACCCTCAAATCACCAATAGGAGATCTACACTTCCTACCAACGAGGCCTCAAATAGAGGCATACTAATGTTGGAGTGATAACTGTTGTTGTAGGAAAATTATACGAGAGGCAAGTGATCAACCTAACTACTACCAAAATAAGATACACAAGTCCAAAGTATATCTTCCAAGATCTAAATTATCCTTTCCACTTTCCCATCCGTCTGTAGGTGGAAAGTAGTACTAATGGTCACCTTAGTTCCCTAACCTCATTTAAAAGACCTCCAAAAGTGAGGTGAGAACTGAGTACCCTGATTAGATATGATGGAAATTGGAGGACCATGCAACTTCACAATCTCCTCAATGAAAAGCGTGGAATAATCCTCAGATGAGAAATTTGTCTTCACTAGCAAGCAGTAAGTAGACTAGTCATTCTATCCACGATGACCCAAATTGAACAAATTACTGACAAGACTATAGAAGACTGGTAACATGATCTATATTTATCACTTCCCACTTCTATATCGATAACTCAATCTCTTGAGGTAACCCACCAAGCCTCAAGTGTTCAACCTTCACTAGTTGACACACTATGTACTTAGCCATAAAACTGGCCATATTTTGCTTCATATTGTTCCACCAATGAATCTCTTTAAGATCATGATACATTTTCATCAAACAAGGATGAATACTGTAACACTACTCATGAGCTTCATCCAAAATGCTACCTCATAAGTCATCGACGCCGGGAACATACAATCTAATTTGATACCTTAATATACTATCACCACTGACCAAAAAATCCTTACTTTTTGTCTAACCACATTATTCTTGATCTGCAAGATAGGATCCAACATCTGTTTCTTCTTCACTTCAGCACCAAGAGATGACTTTGCCACTTCTTGAACATTCATACCACCATGCTCGAAATGCAAAAGGCAAACTCTGAGATTAGCCAAACAGTGAATATCCTTCACCAAATTCTGTTTCTCCTCATCCACATAAGACTAAATTCCCATGAAAAACTTGCTAAGTGTATCAACAACTATGTTAGATTTACATTGATAATAATGGAGACTTATGTCATAGTCCTTTAACAACTTATGCAACCTCCTTTTCCTAAAATTCAATTTTTTTTAGGTGAACACGAATTGCAGGACCGTATGATCAGAATAAATATCAATATGGACCTCCTACAAATAGTGCCGCCAGATCTTTAATGCTAAAACTATAGCTAGTAATTCCAAATCATGAGTCGGATAATTCTTTTCATGAACTTTCAGCTGCCTAGAAGGATAAGCAACCACCTTACCATGCTGCATTAACACACAACCTAGTCCTACCCAGGATGTATCATAATAGATAACAAACCCATCGGTGCCTTCAGGAAGAGTCAAGACTGGAGCTGAATTCAACTTATCCTTCAGCTTCTCAAAACTACTCTCACAAGCGTCAAACCACAAGAATTTCACCTTATTATGAGTCAGTTTCATCAATGGGGACGCAATAGAAGAGAAACTTTCCACAAATCTTCTATAATAATCGTCTAAACCCAAAAAACTTAAGTATCAGATGGAGTCGTGGGTGTAGGCCATTTTTAATCCGCCAAACATTCTGTGGATCCACCACGATCCCTTCACTAGAAACAACATGACCCAAATATGTTACAACATTCAACAAGAATGCATAATTAGAGAACTTTGCATACAATCACTGATTCTTTAGGGTCTGCAACACAAGGCGGAGATAATCAACATGATTTACCTCACTCTTGGAATACACCAAAATATCATCGATAAAGAAAATGACGAACAAGTATAAGAACTGAAGGAAAACCCAATTCATAAGATCTATAAATGCGATCGGGGCATTAGTCAAGCCAAAGGACATCACCAAAAACTCAAAATGACTATACCGCGCTTGAAAGGTAGTCTTAGGGATATTCGCTTCCCTAATCTTCAACAGATGATACCTAGACCAAAAATCATTCTTGGAAAAAAATTTAGCACCCTAAAGCTGATCAAAACGATCACTAATTCTCGGAAGTGGATACTTATTCTTCAAAGTTACTTTATTTAATTGGTCGTAATCAATACACATTCAAAGAAAACTATCCTTATTATGCACGAAGAAAGTAGGAGCACCCCATAGAGGCATATTAGGGTGGATAAAACCCTTATTAAGAAGATATTCAACTACTTCTTGAGTTTCTTCAACTCAACCGGAGTCATTCTGTAAGAAGGGATAGAAATAGGATGAGTGTCCAGAAAAAGATCAATCCTAAAATAAATTTCCCTATCGGGAGGTACACCAAAAAAATCATCAGGGAACACCTCAAGAAATTCATAGACAATAGGGACAGTCAACAAAGAAGGACCTTCGGCTCTAGAATCCTTAACATGCTCTAAGTGACAGAGGCACCCTTTGGAAACCAATTTTTGGGCTCTAAGATAAGAGATAAACTTTCCCTTAGGTACTAGGGAAATACCTTCCCATTCAATTGCCGGCTCATTTAGAAAATGGAAACTGATCCTTCAGATGCGACAATCAAGAGACACATAACACGAATACAACCAATATATTCCTAAAATCACATCAAAGTCTAATATGTATAACTCTATCAGATCAACCAAGGTATCTCTACTATAGACCGACATCACACAGCCCGTATAGACACTTTTATCCATAATGGAGTCACCAACTAGGGTAGATATAGAAAAAGGATCTGAAATACACTCAATATCAAAACCAAAATGGATATCTATATAAGGGGGCATATAAGAGAGAGTAGACCTCGGATCAAGTTGACAATATAAATCATGGGAAAAAAGTTTATACATATTAGTTATGATATAAGTCGACGCCTCAAAATCCTGGCGAGTGGCAAGAGGGTACAAACGGTTTCAAATAGCGCTGAAGCCAGAAGCAGAAGTAGCACCCTGACCACAAAATCTACAAGGAGGATATGCCAGAGCTGACTGAACCCCACTAGCTAATGAATGGGCTTCTAGTGCTCTTAGCCACTATCATACTGAGAATAATACTCACCCAATAGATTAAGATAAGGAGAACTAGCCCTAGAGTAGGAACTAGAATTGCCTCAGTCTTTTTCAAAATACTTTTCACCATCTTTACCACTCTACTGCTGACCTCTACCCAGATCCTAATAGTAAAACTTCTTATCTCTTCTTGATGCTTCTTTTATTCCTCTATTTGCTGCATATACACCAAAAGCTATGCATATCCATATTCAACAAGGTAGCCTTACTCTCTAAAATCAAGTCTCGAGATAACCCAGAAGTAAACTTCCACATTATAGCTCCCATGCTAGGAACCAACTCAGGAGCATATCGGGATTACTAATGGAACTTCAAGGCATATTCCTTGACTGACATCCTTCCTTGCTTTAGATTCATGAATTCCTCCACCTTTTCCTCTCTTAGATTCTAAGAAAAGAAGCGATCCAAGAAAGTACTAGAGAATTATCCCACAAAGCTGACTCAGCATCATCTCCCTTACACCGGCCCTATTCCTCTTACCATTGACACATCACATCCTTTAATTAGTAAGAAAAAAATTCCACGCCCTCCATATTATTGGCATGAATCACATGGAAGATATTTTCCATCTCATCAATTAATGTTTTGAGGATCTTCCTCAACTTGAAAATGGGAGGTCACAACCTCATGAATTGGCCAAGCTTAGTGACCTCAGGTTGAGGAGTAACAGAAGTAACACACTTAGTGTGGAAGGCCACCAACTGGTTAAGCAAATAAATCAACTGGATAATCTCAACATTAGACACATCAGCTCGAGGTTCCTAAGGAGGAATAAACCATGGAGCTCCCCCAGGGTAATATAAAGAAGTGACCCTAGACTAGTTTTGAACTCCTGGTGTTGCACGAACTCTATCCATATTATTCTCAGATGGGACATAAGAGTTGCCACGAACATAAGATCTTCTTGTAGACATGATCTAAAAAGTGAACACACAGGGATTAGAAAATATCAAGACCTAAGGCACTCTAGCTTGAAATAGAACAACAAGAAAGGGAAAAATTCCTAAATGCATCGTAGCCTCTCTCTTATATGTATGGCATGCTACACACCCATAAATGAGACTCTATTTGATATGACTTTATTTTACACTTATTGACACCAAACCTAGGCTCCGATACCATCTTTATCACAACCAAAACCAGGGCTTGGCAGTGATGGGTATCTCAACTCCCACTTGGATGAGAGATAATGAGGGGACTAGAACCTCCCTGGTCACTTTGACCCCCACATCAGCAAATACAGTTTCCAGTATCGATCACTCAGACCTCCAGTTTCATGACTTTGCTACATAACCCTTATTAGATCCTAATTAAAAAAAGTATCACACATTCCTAATCATTGAACCAAACTCCACATTAAGGTATATATTGTTGGTATCTTCATACCAACTACACTTGCAAGGTAATAATAACATGCCAAAACTATTTCCATTAACTTGGGATAACAACTCCATTTGTTCATTAATACAAGGTGGGGGAACATTGACTCCCTTTGTTCATTAAATCATATCTTTGTATTTCAAATACCTCTTTATATAATGTGATAGTTTACTACCACTAGTATACACTTTATCCCATAAGAACTCACAAAAGGACCCATGAAATCATTTCCCCATACATCAAAAAACTCTAACTCTAGAATATGTGTGATAGGGAGTTTATGTTTCTTTGAAATATAACCTTTCTAATAAAATTGATCATATGGTCGAGCATAATGATGATCATTTATCTAAATAGTTGGATAATAGTACCCATAGTGCAAATTTTAGGGCTATACGGATACAACCATGATAACCCCCCACTGACATAGAATGACAAGCCACCTCAGGAATACACCTTCTAATAACTCCATCCACACATACCCAAAAAAGATAAGGCCCATGCCAAAAAAACTTTCTTACCTCATGCATGAACCATTTACATTGTTGAAACATAAGTATTCTGGGACAATATCACTTTCCATAAAGTAGGCAAAATTAGTAAACTAGGGGATTAAGTATTGAAATGCTGCCAAGAATCGCTCATTTGGAAAAGTATAATCTATTTCAAGTGCATCCCTAAGTTCAATATTACCACCTGTTTGAGATGGGATAGGTGGTCCACGACCTGGTTTTCAATGCCTTTTCAGTCTTTCACCTCAAAGTCAAATTCCTGCAACAAGAGTACCCAATGAATCAGCTTTGGCTTCATATCTTTGTTCAACATAATATACCTTAATTCTGCATGATAAGTGTGAATAATGACTTTGCTCCTTATCAAATAGGATTGGATTTTCTTAAAATAAAAAACTACCGCGAGAAACTCTTGCTTAGTAACTATATAATTTTTCTATATGGGGTTTAAATGCATTGTTGGGATAGTAGAGGGGTAAGGTGTTTTCTTAAATTGTTTCCCTAGGAAAACCCCTAAATCTACACCACTAGCATTGAACATCACCTCAAAAGGCAAGAACCAATCAAGAGACACGATAATGGGAGCCAATATCAATTGCTTATTTAGGCACTCAAAGGACTTGACAGAACAATCATCAAACACAAACCTCAACTCCTCTAAAAGTTTGCACTTTGGATTAGCCCTTTTAGAGAAGTCCTTGATGAACCTCTTATAGAATCCATATGACCCAAGGAACTCTTAATACCTTTAGCAAAAACCTGTGGAGGTAATCTTTAAATCACATCTATCTTTGACATGGCAACCTCAGTACCACTCTTTTAAATCTTGTGTTTGAGAAAAACCCTTCCTTCACTATAAAATAACACTTTTCCCAATTTTAAACTAGGTTGCACTCCTCACACCTCTGAAGTACATTGGCTAAATAGGCTAGATAGTCATCAAATGAGTCTCCAGCTACCAAAGAGTTAACCATGAAGACCTCTACAGTGTCACCCACTATATCAAAAAATATCGACACCATACAATACTAATAGGTGGCAGGAGCATTGAAAAGGCCAAACAATATCATCTTGAATTCAAAAGTACCATAAGGGCATGTAAAACTAATCTTTTCTTGCTCTTTAGGGGTAGTGAAAACATGATTATACCCCAAATAACCATTAAGAAAATTGTACCAACCACTTTATGTATGTCTGTCTAGCATCTAATCCATAAATGACATAGGAAAATGGTCGTTTTCTATACAAGTATTCAATTTTTAGTAATCCATGCACACTCTCCATCAAGTAACCGATCTCAAGGGCATTAACTCATTCTTCTCATTTGGGACTACAGTGATCCCATCCTTCTTAGGTACATATTAAACTGGGCTCACCCACTTGCTGTCAGAAATAGGATAACCATGCCTTCATCTAACCACTTTCAAATCTCTTTGTTCAATACCTCTTGCATAGGTGGGTCCAAATGCTGCTGGTGTTGGATTCTTGGCACACAATCTGGTTCAAGCAGAATTTTATGAGTATAAATTCAGAGTGGAATCTCCATAATATCTAAAATAGTCCATACGATGGCCCTCTTAAGTCTTTGTAATACATAAATAAATTCCCCAACTTGTTTATCTAACAAATCAGCAACAACAATAATCGATAAGGTATTATCGTCCCTCCAAAATACATATCATAAGTTAGAGGAGAGGGATTTTAATTCTAAGATTAGAGGATCCTCAATAGATCGTCGAGATGGTGGAGTCACTCTATTCTTCAAGTCAAGATCTAACCTTTTTGTTGCATATTAATAAGAGCCTCAACAATAAAGTGCACTCACCGTCTTATCATATTCATCAATGCCATTACTATCAAAGTTCATGATCACCACCGCTTATGCCTCAACACAAAGTCTCTCCTCAATAGGCACACTCACTGCATCATCCTCAATAGTGTCTATCATAGACACCACCTTTGTTTATTTCGTCTTCCATATTGACCGACCCATATTAAAAGTAACCTATTTTTCATTGAGTCTAAACTTAAGATGTACCATCTTCATGCAACCAATGCCCTAGCCGTGGATAGGAAGACCCCTCCTCAGATGATAGGAATATCGGAATCCACCTCATAATAAAGGATCATAAAATCAGTTGGGAATATGAAGGAAGCTACCTGCAGTAAAGTGTCACACAATACACCAATAGGTTTCTTCATAATCCGGTAAGCTATCAATAATATAATTGATGTGAGCTTTGGTATCCCCAACCTATACACCACTAGTGACATCAATTTTATGATAACTCCCAAGTCATACAATACTCATAAAAAATTCATTGACCCAGTAGTGCAAGGAATATTGAAAGCTACGGGGTCCTCTTTATTATCTACCAAAGACTGTGATGAAATAGCACAATAGTGCATATTATCAGCGAGCTTAAAACTCAGAATCCACTTCTTAGTAACCAGATCTTTCATGAACTTTGCATAGCTATGAATCTGCTCTAATATTTTCACAAAAGAAATATTAACATATAGTTCCTTTAACATTAAAATAAACTCCTGATACTTCCCTTCCTCCTCCTTCTTCTTAAATTTTGGAGGAAAAGATGAGGGAGGTCATAGAATGGTGTTCGATACAGGCTTGTCTTCCTTTCCCTTACCCTTATCCTGCATAACTCATTTATCAACACTCATTGATTTTTGTGATGACTCATCACTAGTAACTAATTTTTTAGATTTCGGCTTTTGGTGCATTATCAATATCTATAACATCATCCTAAACCTCATCAACTACAGGAATAGGAAGATCAATAGTAGCCTTACCACTTTGAGTGGTGATGACTAACTAGTGATTTTTATTTTTAAATTTGCAATGTCTTTCTTTAAAGAGTACCTGGTTTAGGCTAATTTAAGTAACCAATATTTGACCAAACTGTTGCTCGAGCTTCTTAATCACGGTAGCCTATGATTCGACTTTCTAGCTCAGTCCGAAATATCTTCCTTAATCTTATTAAGACAACTCTCTTGATTCTCTAAACCCTTAACCAACTTAGTCAGAAACATTCCATCATCGAATCAGTATAACGATTGCTCGGAGTAACATTTGCAACACTCTTCTCCTTATAGTAATCCTTTCATCTATTGTCACTATCTCTTTCTTTGCTCCAACCCTATATCTGTCCCCATAATAGTTTCAACATTGATTTCCTTAACTCGAGTTCTAAGTCTCTTGATTAGACCCTTAGATCAAAAACTTTCTATCTCTTAATCCAAGTACTTCGCATCTTCATCAATCTCTAAATCATATAGCTCAGGACCTTTACCTTGTGCACCCACAACATTCACTTTTTCTGAATTCAAAGTCATGAATTACTTGGTCAATAAACTAATCTCTATACTTAGATGTGCAACCTCTTGAGCCTCTGTATTATCTATAATTCCCTACTCATTAAAGGCATGCATAACATAAGTTCTGACTCTTTTTTAGGCCTCTCGAGTATGCCACCATCAATTGGTCATAAAGACCTAATCTAAAATTTCCAAAGATAACTCTAAACGTAGGTTCTTAAAAGCTTCACCAGTAATAGTATCTGCAACAACTTTGGTATTAGCATTCTGATAAAATATCTCAATAAAATTACTCTTCAAAGTCCTGTGATTGGTCACCATCAATAACTTCTTATTGAACCTTATTCATGCCTCATATAGTGGTTCAGAATGCAATTGCTTGAAATTATAGATCTCATCCTTTAACTAAATTAGTCTAGAAGGAAGGAAGAATCAGTGTAAGAATTATTTTACAAGTTATTCCAATTAGTGATAGACCAACGAGGTAGGTCCCCTAGCCATAATATTGCTTCACCAGTTAGAAAGAATGGGAACAACTTGAGTCGTAAAGCTTCATAACTCACCCTGGTAAATTATATAAAGTGTATATCCCTAAGAAATTCATGATGTGCATGTTTGCATCATTAATCAACAAACCAACAAACACACCCTTCAGATTGAGAAGCTGAATCATAACACTTGTAATATCAAACTTTACCCCCTGGGGCATTTCATAAAGAATAATGGATCCTATCTTGATAGGCTAAACTTACCCCACATCATCCTCCAGATTATCATATATTGGAAAGTACTAAAAATCTAGTGGTATTTGAACTTTATCTCTTCTATATCTATCTAGTTATGCTTGATGCTCTATTTCTTGCCTCTATCTTTTATCTTGAGTTATACGATAGGCATCCTTATCCCTCCTCGCATTCTCTTTAATTAGAAAACACACAAGGGTTTATGGAAATATCTCTTAAACACTAAACAGAGATGAAGGATTCAACTCAAGTGGATCATCTTGAAGAAACTCATGATAAACTTTATGGTTGTGTTTTAGCATCCTATAATTCTACTGTAGGGTTGTTTTAAGCTCTAAATCAAATGGGATCAAGGAATTTCCTTGATTCCTAGTATTGGGCATACACCAACGTACACCCCAAGAAAAATTAAAAAGTAAAACCCTAAAACCTCAACAACTTTAATCAATTAATCCATAACTGTATTCCCTAGAAATAATGCAAAAATTTAATGTCTCCCAAGCTATACCTCCAAAAAAGCATAGCGCTGTCGCTATCAAATATAGTAACCCAATAGTGGTTACAATTGAACCAATAGGGAATAAGCCAAATATCTCTCACGAATTTGCTGAAGTAATAGTTGTAACAAGTCCTGATCGCTTTGGGTTGAAGTCAATCTAAGATGAATACTAGGACTGCATTTCCCCTGACTTCCTAATTCTATAGACATCTTATGATCCGTTAAACTAATTTAATTCCTTGCAAGTAGAATCTAATAAGATATGTATCACCAATAATCTTATGAATGACTTTGGTAAATTTTACTATTCACCTTGCAAGTCTCAGTGTGTTACCTTACTAACCCTGGTCCCAGTTTAAACTGGATTGTGTATCTCAACCATTATATAATAGTACCCATGGGCTATATGGGTCCTAGCTCTGACCCTTTGGTTAGGACCCAGTTCGTGTAGTCACATGAACCGAAGAATAATCTTATATATATGCATGGGGAACTTAAACCTCCCAACCATATACCAAGGTGACTTAAGTACTAGATCATGTAATGATTTATACGGACATAAACCTCCCTAATCATGAAATAATAATGAGGGGACTCGAACCTCCCTAGTCACTTTGATCCCTACATAGCAAATGCAGTTTCCAGTATCGATCACTCGGACCTCCAGTTTTATGACTGTGCTACATAACCCTTATTAGATCCTAATTAAAATAAGTATCACACATTCCTAATCATTGAACCAAACACCACATTAAGGTATATATTGTTGGTATCTTCATACCAGCTACACTTGCAAGTTAATTGCAACATGCCAAACTATTTCCATTAACTTGGGAGAACAACTCCATTTGTTTATTAATATAAGGTGGGGGAACATTGACTCCCTTTGTTCATTAAATCATATCTTTGTATTTCAAATACCTCTTTATATAATGTGATAGTTTACTACCAATAGTATATACTTTATCCCATAAGAACTCACAAACGGACCCATGAAATTAATTCCCCATACATCAAACAACTCTAACTCTGGAATATGTGTCATAGGGAGTTTATGTTTCTTTGAAATATAACCTTGCTAATAAAATTGATCATATGGTCGAGCATAATGATGATCATCTATGTAAATAGTTGGAAAATAGTACCCATAGTGCAAATTTTAGGTCTATATGAGTACCATCATGATAACCCCGCACTGATATAGAATGACAAGCCACCTCAGGAATACACCTTCTAATAACTCCATCCACACATACCCAAAAAAGATAAGGCCCATCCCAAAAGAACTTTCTTACCTCATGCATGAACCATATACATTGCTGAAACAAAGTATTCTAGGACAATATCACTTACCATAAAGTAGGCAAAATTAGTAAACTAGGGGATTAAGTCTTGAGATGCTGCCAAGACTCTCTCATCTGAAAAAGTATAATCTATTTAAAGTGCAACCCTAAGTTCAATATTGCCTCCTCTTTGAGATGGGATAGGTGGTCCACGACCTGGTTTTCAATGTGTTTTTAGTCTTTCACCTCAAAGTCAAATTCCTGCAACAAGAGTACCCAATGAATCAGCTTTGGCTTCACATCTTTATTCAACATAATATACCTTAATTCTGCATGAAAAGTGTGAATAATGACTTTTCTCCTTATCAAATAGGATTGGAATTTCTCAAAATAAAAAACTATCGCGAGAAACTCCGGTTTAGTAACAATAAATTTTTCTATATAGGGTTTAAATGCTTTGTTGGGATAGTAGAGGGGTAAGGTATTTCTCATATTGTTGTCCTAGGACAACCCCTAAATCCACACCACTAGTATTGCACATTACCTCAAAATGCAAGGACCAATCAAGAGACATGATAATGGGAGCCAATATCAATTGCTTATTCAGGCACTCAAAGGACTTAACAGAAGAATCATCAAATACAAACTTCACCTCCTTCTCTAAAAGTTTGCACTTTGGATTATCCCTTTTAGAGAAGTCCTTGATGAACCTCTTATAGAATCCATATGACCCAAGGAACTCTTAATACCTTTAGCTAAAACTTATGGAGGTAATCTTTAAATCACCTCTATCTTTGACCTGGCAACCTAAATACCACTCTTTTAAATCTGGTGTTTGAGAAAAACCCTTCCTTCACCATAAAATAATACTTTTTCCAATTTAAAACTAGGTTGCACTCCTCACACCTCTGAAGTATATAGGCTGAATAGGCTAGATAGTCATCAAATGAGTCTCTAACTACCAAAAAATTATCCATGAAGTCCTCTGTAGTGTCCTCCGCGATAGTAAAAAATATCAACACCATACAATACTGATAGGTGGCAGGAGCATTGAAAAGGCCAAACAATATCCTCTTGAATTCAAAAGTACCATAAGGGCATGTAAAACTAGTCTTTTCTTGCTCTTTAGGGGTAGTGAAAAAATGGTTATGCCCCAAAAAACCATTAAGAAAATCGTACCAACCACAGTATATAACTCTGTCTAGCATCTAATCCATAAATAACATAGGAAAATGGTCCTTTTCTGTCCAAGTTTTCAATTTTTAGTAATCCATGCACACTCTCCATCAAGTAACCAATCTCAAGGGCATTAAATCATTCTTCTCATTTGGGACTACAGTGATCCCATCCTTCTTAGGTACATATTAAATCGGGCTCACCCATTTGCTATCAGAAATAGGATAACCATGCCTGCATCTAACCACTTTAAAATCTCTTTGTTCACTACCTCTTGTATAGGTGGGTTCAAATGCTGTTGGTGTTGGATGCTTGGCACATAATCTGGTTCAAGCTGAATTTTATGAGTATAAATTCCGAGTGGAATCTCCATAATATCTAAAATAGTCCATACGATGGCCCTCTTAAGTCTTTGTAATACTTAAATCAATGCCCCAACTTGTTTATCTAACAAATTAGTAACAACAATAATCGATAATGTATTATCGTACCCCAAAAATACATATCATAAGTTAGAGGAGAGGGATTTTAATTCTAAGATTAGTGGCTCCTCAATAGATCGTCAAGATGGCAGAGTCACTCTATTCTTCAAGTCAAGATCTAACCTTTTTGGTGCATAATAATAAGAGCCTCAACAATAAAGTACACTCACCATCTTATCATAATCATTAATGCCGTTACTATCAAAGTTCATGATCACCATCGTTTGTGCCTCAACACAAAGTCTCTCCTCAATGAGCACAATCACGACATCATCCTCAATAGTGTCTATCATAGACACCACCTTTGTTTCTTTCGTCTTCTATATTGACCGACCCATATTAAAAGTAACCTATTTGTCATTGAGTCTAAACTTAATATGTCCCATCTTCATGCAACCAATACCCTAGCTGTGGATAGGAAGGCCCCTCCTAAGATGATAGGAACATCGGAATCCACCTTATAATAAAGGATCATAAAATTATTTGGGAATATGAAGGAAGCTACCTACAGTAAAGTATCACACAATATACCAATAGGTTTTTTCACAATCTGGTCAGTTATCAATAATATAATTGATGTTAGCTTTGGTATCCCCAACCTATACACCACTAGTGACATCAATTTTATGCTAACTCCCAAGTCATAAAATACTCATAAAAAATTCAGTGACCCAATAGTGCAGGGAATATTGAAAGCTGCAGGTTCCTCTTTATTCTCTACCAAAGACGAGGATGAAATAGCACAATAGCGAGCTCAAAACTCAAAATCCGCTTCTTAGTAACCAGAACTTTCATGAACTTTGCGTAGCTATGCATTTGCTCTAATGCTTTCACAAGAAGAATATTAATAGATAGTTCCTTTGACTTCGAAATAAACTCCTAATACTTACCTTCCTCCTCCTTCTTGTTTAATTTTTGAGCAAAAGATGAGGGAGGTCGTGGAATGGTGTTCGATACAGGCTTGACTTCTTTCCCCTTACCCTTATCCTTTATAACTCATTTATCAACACTCATTGATTTTTGTGATGACTCATCACTAGTCATTAATTTTTTAGATTCTGCTTTTAGGTGCATTATCAATATTTATAACATCATCCTGAACCTCATCAACTACAGGAATAGGAGGATCAATAGTAGCCTTACCACTTTGAGTGGTGATGGCTAACTAGTGATTTTTATTTTTAAATTTGCAATGTCTTTCTTTGAAGAGTACCTAGTTTAGGCTAATTTAAGTAACCAATATTTGACCAAACTGTTGCTCGAGCTTCTTAATCGCGCTAGCCTATGATTCGACTTTCTAGCTCAGTCCGAAATATCTTCCTTAATATTATTAAGACAACTCTCTTGATTCTCTAAACCCTTAACCAACTTAGTCAGAAACATTCCATCATCGAATCAGTATAACGATTGCTCGGAGTAACATTTGCAACACTCTTCTCCTTATAGTAATCCTTTCAACTATTGTCACTATCTTTTTCTTTGCTCCAACCCTATATCTGTCCCCATAATAGTTTCAACCTTGATTTCCTTAACTTGATTTCCAAGTCTCTTGATTAGAAACTTGGCTCAAAAACTTTCTATCTCTTAATCCAAGTACTTCACATCTTCATCAATCTCTAAATCATATAGCTCAGGACCTTTACCTTGTGCACCCACAACATTCACTTTTTCTGAATTCAAAGTCATGAATTACTTGGTCAATAAACTAATCTCTATACTTAGATGTGCAACCTCTTGAGCCTCTGTATTATCTATAATTCCCTACTCATTAAAGGCATGCATAACATAAGTTCTGACTCCTTTTTAGGCCTCTCGAGTTTGCCACCATCAATTGGTCATAAAGACCTAATATAAAATTTCCAAAGATAACTCTAAACGTAGGCTCTTAAAAGCTTCAACAGTAATAGTATCTGCAACAACTTTGGTATTAGCATTCTGATAAAATATCTCAATAAAATTACTCTTCAAAGTCCTGTGATTGGTCACCATCAATAACTTCTTATTGAACCTTATTCATGCCTCATATAGTGGTTCAGAATGCAATTGCTTGAAATTATAGATCTCATCCTTTAACTAAATTATTCTAGAGGGAAGGAAGAATCAGTCCAAGAATTTTTTTACAAGTTATTCCAATTAGTGATAGACCCATGAGGTAGTTCCCTTAGCCATAATATTGCTTCACCAGTTAGAAAGAATGGGAACAAGTTAAGTCTTAAAGTTTCCTAACTCACCCTGGTAAATTATATAAATTGTATATCCCTAAGAAATTCATGATGTGCATGTTTGCATCATTCATCAACAAACCAACAAACACACCCTTCAGATTGAGAAGATGAATCATAACACTTATGATATCAAAATTTACCCCCTGGGGCATTTCATAAATAATAATGGCTTCTATCTTGATAGGCTCAACTTACCCCACATCATCCTCCGGATTATCATATGTTCGAAAGTACTAAAAAGCTAGTGGCATTTGAACTCTATCTCTTCTATATCTATCTAGTTCTGCTTGATGGTCTATTTCTTGCCTCTATCTTTTCTCTTGAGTTATACGATAGGTATCCTTATTCCTCCTCGCATTCTCTTTAATTAGTAAACATACAAGGGTTTATGCAAATATCTCTTAAACACTAAACAGAGATGAAGGATTCAACTTAAGTGGATCATCTTGAGGAAACTCATGATAAGCTTCATGATTGTGTTTTATCATCCTATAATTTTATCGTATGGTTCCTTTAAGCTCTAAATCAAATGAGATCAAGGAATTGCCTTGACTCCTAGTACTGGGTATACACCAACGTACACCTCAACAAAAATAACAATGTAAAACCCTAGAACCTCAAAAATTTTAATCAATTAATCCATAACTGTATTCCCTAGAAATAATGCAAAAATTTAATGTCTCCCAAGCTATACCTCGAAAAAATCATAGCGCTGTCTCTATCAAATATAGTAACCCAATAGTGGTTGCAGTTGAACCAAAAGGGAATAAGCCAAATATCTCTCACGAATTTGCTGAAGTAGCCAAAACAATGAAAAAAAGTAAATAGGGAGAATTTTTAGAAACATAATATAGTTGTAACAAGTATTGATCGCTTTGGGTTGAAGTTAATCTAAGATGAATGCTAGGACTTTATTTCCCCTGACTTCCTAACTCTATAGACATCTTATGATCCGTTAAACTAATTTAATTCCTTGCAAGTAGAATCTAATAAGATATGTATCACCAATAATCTTATGAATGACTTTGGTAAATTTTACTATTCACCTTGCGAGTATCAGTGTGTTACCTTACTAACCCTGATCCCAGTTTAACTATCTCCTATTGGCTGTTAAGTTAATTAGATGAGGATTTGTAGCCTCAAATTACTATTATGATCTTCTTTTTCTAATCTCAACCTCTCTTGAGAAGATGATCTCAAATACAAGTAAGTTCTTAGCTTCTGTAGTAGTTAAGAAGTCAATCAAACTGAAGATAATAATACATGTATAAACGCTGATTTAGAAGGACTTCACACTTCTTGTACTTTATTATTCTACTAGGGTTCCTACAACCCTAGTTAGGTGGTTTAGCCACTCATTTTTACAAGACATCTATAGAATTGAAGAAGGAAATCATATTAATAATCTTACATTAATTTAAGAACAAAACCCATAATCTTAAATTAATAATCAACCATAAAACCAAGAATAATGGATTCCAAGATCTAAAGTTGAATCTTAGAATTAATATAATATTGTGAATGGTAAGAGTGCATAAACTAATACAAAAACATCAAAGGAGTATTTATAGTCTTATAAAATAACCTATAAAAACTAACTAAAAAATAGGGAAATAAAGTTCGCTGCAGCTATACCTCAGGCAATGAGTCATCTGGATTGATGATGACTCATTGTTAGCTCTTTTTTCTAACTTCTGTCTTTAGTGGTGACAACTTTTCATGTCTCTCTATGAGTCATTGCATATAGTTGTTGTATCTTCAGTGAAATTCCTTCTTTTGGATTCTTTCCTATTATGCTTAGAACGGTTAGCACTATGAGACCTAGCCTGACACTATGACTCGTCATCAGTCTCGTCTCTACTGGGCTCTAACTTATAAGCTCTTAGCATCTTTCACCATGTTTACTCATAATGATTCCTCCCTATCCATATGAATTGTATCTAACTTTAACTTTATTACTCTTATCGGAACTTCTCATTATTCTCCTAACGACTTGGGATATGAGTCGTATAGTCACCACACAATTCATAGTCTAGGTTGTAACATTTATTATTATTTTTTTCTTCTTCTTTTTATTCTCTTCCACTTTACTTTCAACCCTATTTTTCTATAATGTAAACACAAACACGCATCATATCGAAAAAAATGACCAAGTTTTTGCATACATTCATAGATTTAAGTATCAAAAGTGCCATGAAATCATGGCATATCAAAAGGATAAAAGTAATTCTTCAATGAATTATTATTGTCAGAGAGGGACAAAAATCTCTAAAAAGGAGCTTGAACTAGAAACCTTGAATGTGAACCTTGAAGAGACCCTTGAGTGCTTAATGTTTGAGAGGAAGGTAATTAGAGATATAATCTTACTTTCTAATTGTTTGGATGTATTTGAGCTTTTAATTTGGGTTTGTGGAGGTTAAATGAGGGTAAAAATGATTGAAAATCCTTTAATTTCAAAATATGAGAAAATTTTATGCCTGGATAGCATCAACCCACCTTCCAACATGGAGTCTAAATAGTAGCCTCCTTCTGCATGCTCTGCAGTGTGGGGCCCAACACAAAAGACCCACTTGTATTCTGCACAATCCTATCCTTTGATCCATGATGTCCTTTATGATCCTAATTTCAACTCAAATTATTTATAACCTTTCCAAGAGTCAAATGAATTTATTTAATGGTTCTAAACTCTTAGGAAAATGCTAGAATCAGGAAAACTTTTGGGATGTTACAACATCACAATTTTCTCATTGATGCCTTTAAGGGATCAAATTGATACATACCAAAGGCTCTTGTTTTTTTAAAAAACTTGTATTTTCCAAAATCCAACTCCTTGAGTTATAATAACATGGGTAGAACAATATATTTCCCTTGACCAAGAATTTAAATTTCCTTTGAAGCTAAATATATAAAATCCATGTGGAATTTATGCATTAGGCTTATACTGAGTTTTAATAGGACTGAATAATGGTGCTATCCAACTTCAAAGAGGATTAAAACTTTGGCTTACCTTTGTCATTTAAACATCCAACACCTTTATAAAAATAACTTGTTGAGAAGACTCCTCATAAAAAACAAATTGAAGTCCTTCATGGCTTGTACAAGGAGATAATTTTCACATTAAGTCATCATAATTTTAGTTTGAGCAACAACTAAAGGGATTTGGGAATTATCACATTTTTTATTCTTTATTTCCCCTTTAATAGATTTTACTTGGTTGCATGGAGCATTCATAGGAGAAAATTCATAACATGTTGCAGGGGTGTTCAAATCATGAACAACTTATGGCATTGAAAAGAAGAATCACACAAATTCATAACACGTGAAACCATGACTCTAGATTTGCTTATGTATTTTTCTAAAGCTAGCCTTCCAATTCTGATTCATCATCTTTATTAGTTTTGCACAGCCTCATGAAAAGTCATGTATCATGAATGACAAATATTGATGTCATGAGAGATATATGTTTTTGGAAAGTAGACTCACAAAGTTGCGTCTTATTCAAAAACCATGATCAAATTATGTTTAATTTCACCCAGTTATTCTTCTTAAACCTACCTTCAAGTTTATTTTGGTTGTTTTATCAATTTTAGGTAACATCTCAAGAAATTTTATATCTCAAATTAGGACTACTAAAATCACAAGAAGTCCATGGCATTGGAAAGTAGACTCATAGAGCAATGTTGTACGTGAAAATCACACTCAAATTATTTCTATATTTTCTCAAGTAATTTTTTGAAACTTTATTTAAAACGTGTGATACTCTATTTTTATTAGATTTTATTGCATTGTGAATTTTGTCGTATTCTTTAATTTCCTTTGTAGATTTATAAACATAAAAAAATATAATTATAGTTCTTCGTAAGTATGATGAACTTTCATAATCATGAGGTGTCATATCCTCAGATAGAAAATAATAGATAAGGCCCACATACTAGGGTCCATGCATTAAGGTTCCATCCCCATTAATTGGCATCTTCCCACTTGATAGGGGACCACATGACGAGTCCCTTCATCTAACCAAATGGTCGACACAAGAAGAAATTGACATTATCAACTTGAACAAGGTTATTAATACAATTTTTTTCATGTTGGAATGATCTACATATGATATAAATCTACTGATATTTGTCCCAAAGTTTTAGATAATGGTCCTTCTATATGGAATTACCATCAATTAGGATTTGGCGAGTTTTATTAAATGACTTGGTATTAGGAATAGGTAGAGGATGTTCTCAGCCATAGAAAATAGGTTCTTGAATGCACCAAGGTATACAAGGCTATTTTTGCCTCTTTATTCCTCATACAACATCAATGAGAATGTGTTGTAGGCTTTTGTGAACTTTGTCATTCATTGACTAACAAAATATATGTTGGCATTAATGATCTCCCTATTTCATTAGGGGATATACATATGGTTGGGTCTTTTTAGTTCATGGTACTTTTTACAATGATGTTGTCGCTTTGGCCCAAGAATTGACACAAGTAGACCAACAAGAGAAGCCTTTTTTTTTCTAAAACTTTTGCCTACTTATATTCAAAATTTTATCAGCTTTCAAAGGGTGTATTTTTGAAGGTTTATGTCTGTGATTGGGTAAGTTTCAAGTTCAAAGGACTAGACAGGTAAATGGATCTTCCACCAAGAGTGTATAAACAACAATCTAAACCATGGTCAAGTTATAATCCTTATGGTTATATTAATATATCATTTTTACTGTTAACAAAGGAATAGAACCCTTCACTCATTGAGCTAGGTGTGAAATGGTCTCTTAGAGAAGAGATAAACTTGACTGCCTTTATCGTTTTCTAGATTTGTAAGTTTGTTCATCCAACTAAGAAATTTGACAACATCCGTCCAAGTGTCTTTATGATTTTAACTTAATGGCTCACAGGGAGAGTTTTGCACTAAAGATCCCTATTTTGATGAGTATATATAGAGGCTTGAAAGAGATCTTAACTTCATTAAAATTAGGCATGAGCAACATAATTTTTTCCATAGAATTAGTCAATGGATAGATTGGTAAGTATTTGACACTTACTATAGGCACGTCAATACAACGACACTCGTATATGTAAGATTTTTTAAGCGAGGATGGATAAATACTTTGAACTTATAAGTGCATGATAATTAGTTTATGATATAGATATGCAATATTCCCTATGATATGGATATGCAATCTTCCCCAATTAGTCATGCTTCTGCCCAAAGAGTTGTCTATAGTAGATGACAATGAATTATCTAGCTCTCAGAATGGTAATTTTATTAGCCTCCATTCGAGTAATGTTACCTTCAAGTATGATGACCATTTTGTTAGAGAGCCTTACCATCCCTACAGATTTAGTCGACAATTTGGATTTATCCAAGACTTCCTTGACAACCTTATCAAATACCATATGAAAACTGTCATGACTTGATTCCTTAAGTCATGATAGCACCTATGTCATGACCCAATTTATGAGTTATGATGGCACTACTGAGTGGTGAGTTTACCACTCAATGAAACGCATTTCTCATGCATATTACCTTGTTTTAAATGAATAAATGAGACAACATCTATGGGTAAATGTACTAATATCCACGC